>JADBJO010014706.1:40000-46542 GCA_016801955.1 Conus betulinus
TATGTATGTATACATACATGTTTATACACACACTGGCCGAACATCATAGCAAACGAAAGAACTGAGGACTAGAACAGGAGTCTCCACAATACAGGACACCATCCAGGCGCGTCGATGGAGATGGTTAGGGCATGTCTGTCGCATGTCATCCAGCTCACTCCCCAGAACAGCCCTGCGCTGGATCCCCCCCCCCCCCCCCTCCCCCCAGGGTAAACGAAAACGAGGACGACCGAAGGAAACCTGGCGCAGGACAATAGAAAGGGAGCTGAAAGACAAAGGACTGACTCTCAACACAGCCCCCAGAGCAGCCGCAGACAGAGCCAGATGGAGATCTCTTGCTGTAGCCTCAAGCGCCAGCAGGGCACGGAGAGGACTGAGAGATACACACACACACACACATATATATATATATATATATATATATATATACCTATATATGTATATATATATATATATATAGATAGATAGGTAGATATCTGTGTGTGTGTGTGTGTGTGTGTGAGAGAGAGAGAGAGAGAGAGAGGGGAGAGGAGAGAGAGAGAGAGAGAGAGAGAGAGAGAGAGAGAGATTTTTAAGAAACTACAAATGACCATTGAGAGATTAACAGTCATCATTATTGATCGTTTGATATATTTGAAACATTCATCTTTGTGGTGCCCTGCATATCGCCTCAGAAACATTTCGTTTTCGTGCTTACAGCATAATTCCTCCTCCCCCCCCCCCCCCCCCCCTCCCCCCCTTCCCACCATCTCCTTTTCCCGATCCCTTCTTATCTCATCGATATATCTCTTTACCGTCCTTTCTTCCCTTTTTTTTTATCCACCAATTCTCCCTCTACCTCTCTTCCTGTCAACTGAATCTATTTCTAGTATCAAGTATATTTCTAGTATTTATGTTCGTGAAATCTGTTTCTGTTTATTGATATGTTATTGCTGGTATGCTCAGTTACACGGATGTCGTGAGGCAGAATTATTGTGCAGTTACATCCCTTTATGTGGGAGGAGGAGGTGTGTGTGGTGGTGGGGGGGGGGGGGGGGGGGGGGGGCAAAGGCCTGTTGATCTATGAAATATGCCTCTGTTAACTCAAGATCAGCGCTGCTTCCGACACCGGTTCGCGTATCACATGTAATCACGATTCCAAACTTGGTGTTGCTTATGCCATCCTTTGGCTGAGCTACAAACGCCATTAGCCCCAATAACTAATACTGCCTCTGGAACCAATTTGCCCAGCAACAATACCCATGATTCCAAACTAATGACACTTCTGGCACCATTTTCCTAAGAAACAGATGCCCATAATTTAAAATCAATTCTGCTTCCGGAACGAATTGCCCAGCAAAGGGATGCCCATCATTTCAAACTAGTGCTGCTTCAGAACCCAATCTGCCTAGCAACAGCTGTCCTTTATTCTAAACTAACGCTGCTTCCAGCACCAGTTGCCCAGCAACGGATGCCATCATTCCAAAATTGAAAATGCTTCAAGCACAATGCCCATAGCCCCAAATTAATGCTGCTTCGCGCATCAGTTTGCCAAGCACACATACCCATGACTCTACAGTCATGCTGCTTCTGCCACCAAAGTGCCTGGCAACAGACGCCCATAATTCCAAACGTATACTGCTTCAGACATCAGGTTGCCTAGCTAACAGGAGCCCCACGCTACGAAACTAATGGTGCTCCCGGTACCATATTGCCCAGCATGTGTACCCATAATTTCAAACAATATCAGTGCCGCTTCTGGCATCAGTTTTACTGGCAACAGATACAGACAATTCTAACCTAACAATATTTCAGTCGCTATACAGACCAGAGCAACAGATACAGACAATTCTAACCTAACAATATTTCAGTCACCATACAGACCAGAGCAACAGATACACATAATTCTAACCTAACAATTATTCAGTCACTATGTAGACCAGAGCAACAGATACACATAATTCTGACCTAACAATATTTCAGTCACCATACAGACCAGAGCAACAGATATACATAATTCTAACCTAACAATATTTCAGTCACTATATAGACCAGAGCAACAGATACACATAATTCTAACCTAACAATATTTCAGTCACCATACAGACCAGAGCAACAGATATACATAATTCTAACCTAACAATATTTCAGTCACTATATAGACCAGCGGGATGCCCATGATTCTGAAGTAACGCTGCTTTCGGCAGCAGTGTACCCGCCACATGCGCCCTTAGCAATACACCACTGCTGGGGCCGGCACCAGTTTGAACATGATGCAGCCCATGATTCCAGACTAATACTGCTTCCGACACCAACTTGCGGGGCTACCCATGCCCGCAGCTTCAGACTAAATCCGCTGCCGACACCATATTGCCCAGCACGTATACCCGTAACTCCAAATCGATGCTGCTGCTGCTGCTGCTGCAGGCCATTTGCCGAGCGCAGATACCCATGGCTTCAAATTCATGCTGCTAGCTGCACCCATTTGGCCCGTACAGATGTTCTGACTTCAGACTGTAACCACTTCAAGCACGGCTTTGGCCAGACCAGATCCCCCGACAACGGCAAATCAACGCTGCACTACTGACGGTGCCATTATGCCTAACATAGACGCCCTCAACTCCAGATTATTGCAGCTTCTGGCACCAATATATGGCGGCCAGCTGGGCCATAAAACTACATGAATCGGGCATCAGCTTGCCAAGCACAGAAACATCCTGCTGAGCAAATTGGTTCCGGAAGCAGCAACAGGTTTTAGTCATGGGTTAGGTACTTGTTTCAGCATGGGAATAAAGATCAGCTCCCTTTTTTGTCGTTGTTTGCTAATGACATTTCGCTGCTCCCGTGCAAGATGTGAAACTGAAGGGTTGTCCGAGGCTTCTTGTGCGGTTTCAGTACAGGCATTAAGATTACCTCCCCATTTTTGTCTTTGTTTGCTAATGATCTCTCGCCGCCCCCACCGAAGACGTGAACCTGAAAGGTGGTCCGGTCACCCTCCTTTGTTGTTGTTGTTGTTGTTGTTGTTGTTTGCTGATGACATATGGCTTTCCCCATAAAAGGCGCGGAACTGAAAAGTGGCGGGTCACCTCCCTTTGTTGTTGTTGTGTTGTTGTTGTGTTGTTGTTGTTTGCTGATGACATATGGCTTCCCCCATGAAAGGCGTGGAACTGAAAGTGGCGGGTCACCTCCTTTTGTTGTTGTTGTTGTTGTTGTTGTTGTTTGCTGATGACATATGGCTTCCCCCATGAAAGGCGCGGAACTGAAAGTGGCGGGTCACCTCCCTTTGTTGTTGTTGTTGCTGTTGTTTGCTGATGACATATGGCTTCCCCCGTGAAAGGCGTGGAACTGAAAGTGGCGGGTCACCTCCCTTTGTTGTTGTTGTTGTTGTTGTTTGCTGATGACATCTGGCTGCTCCCGTGCAAGACGTGAACCTGACGGGTGTCCCTGGCTCCTTGTGCAGTACCTCAGCCAGCAGGGTCAGTCCCTGAACATGTCCGAGGTCATGGAGCCCTGGGTCACCCAGAAGAACTTCCCCGTGGTCCACGTCCATTGGTCCGCCGCCGGCCAGGTCAGGCTGACCCAGAGCCGCTACCTGTCCTCCAGCCAAGGGTCCGTGGAAAACCCTGAGGATCAGGCGCCCTTTTGGGTCAGGGTTCGAATCTCTGCTGGTTCCTTTTGGTTGTTGTTGTTGTTGCTGAGTCTTTTTCTTCTTTTTGATGACTGGTTGTTGTTGTTATTGTGTTGTTGATTGGATATTATTATTATTATATTCTCTTTTGTTTAAGAAGGTAGGGTGGACTGGAAATGAAGAGAGAAGAAGAGCAGGGGGGGGGAAGAGGTTGGGGAGGTGGGGGGGGGGGGGGTGCGTGCGGCGGCAAAATGGGGATCACGACCAATGTTCCACCTTCTCTCTCTCTCTCTCTCTCTCTCTCTCTCTCTGTCTCTGTCTCTCACTGTCTGTCTGTCTGTCTCTCTGTGAGTGTTTGTGTGTGTGTGCGTGTGCGTGTGTGTGTGTGTGTGTGTGTGTTATTATCCGTTATAGTTTCAGTTGTGGTGATGAAACAGAATTGGAGCATGTTTTAATTGCTCTCTCTCTCTCTCTCTCTCTCTCTCGAATCAGATCAGAAGATAGATAGAAACTCTGACAGACATGGTTGTACATACGGAGAGAGAAAATCTGCAATCATTTACGCACGCATGCACGCGAGACCCGCGCATATACACACAAATACACAACACACACACACACACACACACACACACACACACACACACACACACACACAGGGGCACGCACCCACGCACGCACGCAGACAGACGTGTGTTTGCGCCGCGCGCGCACGCGACACACGCACTTCACGCACACACTCGAACACATACATTGCAAGCGATGCACGCGCGTGCAGACGAGGGCATCCAAGTGCACGTTTCATTCCCTTCTGATTTATTTTCAGTACATGTCTCGTTGCCTTCCCACTGCAAAACGAATAGAAAAAGGAGAGATTAGATGATGATGGATGAGGTGTGTGTGTGTGTGTGTGTGTGTGCGTGTGTGCGTGTGTGTGTGCGTGTGTGTGTTTTTTTTTTTTTTTTTTTTTTTTTGGTGCCACAGGTACACCTGGGATATCCCCATCACCATGGCGACCAGCTCCAGGCCAAATTATCAGATCGGCGAAAGTGACGTCACTCAGTGGTTCAGGAAGGCGGAGCCTCAAAGTGAGTGTACTTCCGGTTCCACTGAAACTTCAGTCGATGGGATGATTCCGTTTCCTCCTCCCCTTTGCAGGAAAAAGGACGTGACGAAGAAAACTGAAACAGGACAAAGCTTTTCTCCAGCAGAGACCCCCCCTTGCCAACACACGCCGCTGTACGCCATAATACACAGTTCACCCACGCTGCATACCCCGCACCGAGTGATTTTGATGACGATGACGATGATGATGATAACAATGATAATAATTCTACTACTATTAATTATAATATTAATGATGCTACTAATAGTAATGATAATCATACTACTACTATACTACTGCTACTGCTACTACTACTACTACTTTAAAGAAGAAGACGAAGAATGACTGGACATTTTAAAAGCGTTTTCCTGATAAATATTTCAAAGCAGTTTGCCGTTAATTTTTTTTTCTTTTTTTCTTTTTTTTTTTTTTTACTGCGGAGATTTGTTGTTTGTTTTGTTACTGTTGTTTACACAATTTCTCTTAATCCAGTTAGGGAAATGGTCTACGTTCGTGGTGTCAGTTAGCAAATCGGTCATTTTGACTAGATTTGGTCACCCACGCACATGACCCTGTCACGATTGTGACGTACTGGAATTTACGAAACACAGGTCAAACAGGTTTCCATAACAGAGGTGGTAGGTGGAAGATAGATAGAGGGTCCTCCGCCATGCAGGCTCTGTACACACACACCACACACACCACACACAAACACACAACACACACACACACACGAACACACACACAACACATACGAACACACACACACACACAACACACACACACACACACACACACACACACACACACACACAACGCACACACACGCACACACACATACACACAACACACACACACACAACACACAAAAACGCACACACACACACACACACACACACACACACACACACACACACACACACACAAACGCACACCACGCACACACACACACACATACACATACGCACACACACACACACACACACACGCACACGCACACGCAAACACGCATGTACACACACACACACACACACACACACACACACACACACACACACACACACACACACACACACACGCACGCACGCACGCACGCACGCACGCACGCGCGCGCGCTCGCACGCCAAGCAAGCCATCAAATGCATGCTTCACACACGCTCGAACAAAACAAGTGCATTCACTCACGCCACAACGGACATTACGCATGCAGTGTGACACACGCACATCGCATGCACAATCAACCGCAAACGACCCAAACGTGTGTGCGCGCGCGCGCGCGCGCGCACACACACACAGTCACACACACACACACACACCCACACACACACAAACACACACACACACGGCATAATCAAGCTTTTTTGTAAGAACCGTAAACCACTTTGACACATCCAGCCAGTTCCATCTCTCTCCTCCCCTCCCTCCCCCTACCCTCCCTCCCATCCCTCCCCTTTCCCGTTCCATCACCCTCATCCTTCCACCTTCAGCCCATGTAAATTTGTCTGGTGTTGGTCGACAGTGACGATCTCCAACACCAGCATACCAGCGCCCCCTACGGCCAGGGGGACCTCTTAACTCGATGGGTGCTCTCTTCAACGTCCAGCCGTACGGGTACTACCGCGTGAACTATCCCGAGAACCCACCACTGGCGGGCCCTGGATAGAGCAGCTCAAGTCAATTTGTTGGTACGTGTTGGGATACAACAGTTTGCCACAGAGGGAAGGGGTGGGGTAGGGGGTAGGGTGTGTTTCAACGACAAAACCACTTGACTGCAATACAATCTATACGGTACAAGCCTTGCAACAAAACTCTTTTTCCCCCCGTTTCATC
>JADBJO010014707.1:0-12187 GCA_016801955.1 Conus betulinus
CAACACATCAGATTTCAGAAGTAGTCCCTGTATGCTCTTGCTTCCTTCTTTTACAGCTTTCCAAATTTTTGTTTCTATGACCCGATATCTATCTACCAACTGAATATTACATTTCCGTTGATGCTCAGTTATAGCGTTAATAATACCAGTATACAAAAGAAAATTGGTTCTGTTAATGTTTGGATGAAGATCTTGGAATTCTCGAAAGGTATAGAATCTGTTCTCGGTACTACTGAACAGCTGGTGAACAAACAAGATGTTCTCATTAACCCATTCCTTGATAAAAACAACATGTCTGCCTCTTATTATGTGTTTGTTGTAGTGAATACATTCAGCCAGGAACTCTGCAGGGCTCAGGGGAAGGCATTTTGCATACAGGCGCTTGAAATGTTTTAGTACATCTGTCCAAAATAGGTTATTACATGACCTCAAACAAACATGCACATATTCCTCGCCTAGTTTTGGCAGGTTCACAAAGTTGGGAAATAATGCATATATAAACCTTTGCAAGCTTCCCTCAAAATTAAGTCTTTTTAACCATGACAATTTCAATGAAGCAATATATAAGCATGCAAATCAATCATTTGTAACCCGCCTTCAGTATATGGTTTACACACAATGCTTCTTTTTATCTTTGCAGGCTTATCACACCATAAAAAAGAAATAAAAACAGCTTGTAGTTCGTTGACAAAATTTAGTGGCGGATCTGGCAAGTTTAATAATAAGTATGTTAGTTTTGATACAACCAGAGTTTTCATAACTGTTATCTTACCCAGCGGAGAAAGATCTCTCTTGCTCCACCTCCCTAATAGTCTTTTAATGTTAAGTAAGTAACTTCCCATGAAAATTTATTTCAAAATCCTATTGAAGTCTAGGCAAAATTGAATGCCCAAAATCTTAAAAATCCCGGGGTTCCAGCAAAAGTTCTCGTCACGCATATACCTTGTGGTTGAGTTTTTTCTTACTTCCAAACCAAACTACTTTAGTTTTTTTTCGTTATTGATTTTTAGACCGGATATCTGTGCAAAGCTTTTCAACACATTAATAGTGCTCTAAATGACTTTTCTGTGCCATCTAGACAGATATTTGTATCATCAGCGAATTGCGACAGGAGGACCCCCCTGCTCTCTCACCTGAATTCCTTTTATATCATCATGCTGTCTAATTAAGACAGACAATACCTCTGCACCAATTAAATATAAATACGGTGAGCATGGATCCCCCTGCCGCACTCCACGTCTGATAGGGAACCAACTGGAGTATTGTCCATTGACAGACACACAGTTGTTATGTTTTTATATAAAAAGTAGAAATCCATTTAATAATATCAGGGGGCCAAAGTTAAAGAAGTTTAATACTTTTTTTTTTTAAAAAGGACCAAGCGATAGAATCGAACGCTTTCTCAAAAATCATGCTGAGAAGTAAACCGGGAATACGCTCGTCCTCAGAGTGCTGAAGTACATCATAGATTTTTCTTATGTTTTCACCTATATAGCGCCCTGCCATAAAGCCCTTCTGATCTTCATGAATAATTTTAGGTAAAACGCTTTTTATGCGATTGGCTATTGAGGCAGAGGCAATTTTGTATGCTGTATTCAAGAGAGAAATAGGTCTCCAGTTCTTTAAGTATTGTTTTGGCTTCTCATCTTTTGGTATGCAAATAATAATGCCCTGTCTCTGTGTGGATGACATACATTGCTTATCAAATCATCATTTAGAGACCTGACAAGAAATGAGCCAATATCAGAGAAGAAAAATTTATAAAACTCTACTGTGAAACCATCAGATCCAGGGCTCTTGTATTTTTCATGTTTTTTAGTGTTACTCCCACTTCACAGAAAGTTAGCGGGCCTTCTAACTGGATGCTTTCTTCTTGAGTTAATTTGTTTGTCTCCCTCAATATGTGTCCAAGATCAACATTTTTCACTAATTGCTCTGAATACAGCTGCTGATAGAATCTTTCAACTTCTTTAAGAACTGCATTTTGATCCGATATTATTTCACCATCATTATTCTCCAGATAACTCATTGAACGATCAATAAAATTTCTGTTTTCCAGGCTACAAAAGTACTGACTAGGCTTCTCACCCTCCTGAATCCATTTTATTCTTGATCTAACTATCATGCCTTCTACTTTCTTTTCACGTATTTCTTGTAACTGCACTTTGGATTGCTGTAATTCCTCCAGGTTATCTTCATTAACATTTACACTTAGACTTTTAATTTTTGCTTCCAGTTTTTTTTCAAGTTCTGTTTCCATTTTTCTTTTTGAAACATGAGTATGATATTGATATTTTTTTTTCTCTAATTTTCAGAAGCAGCATTTCGAAAAATAACTGATCTGAAATAGAGAACTGAACCATATCGTTTGGTACCTCATTAATATTTTCAAGGTTATAGACTGGTAGAGCGTATTCTTTTTTTAATTCTAGTATAACATTTTTTTACCTCACATACAATTTCTTATCTTTCATAGTGTGAGTTATTAAATTTCCAGAACTGTCTATCTCTTTTCTTCTCTCCTTCCTTCAGAATCAAGTTGATTAAGGCATGATCAGACCTGTAACTAGAACCTATGTTAGAGCCACTGATATCTGGAAGTAAGTTATTTGATACCAAAAAGAAGTCCAACCTACCTTGTTTAATGCTATTAAATTTACGCCAGGTATTTTCTTAAAGATGGGTACAATGTTCTGAAAATGTCTATCAAGTCGAATTTTGTCATCATGTTCAGTATTGCTTTACGAGTTCTAGGCCTATTTGATGTACTAGTATAGTTTCTGGAATCTAACTTACAGTCTAGTACTACATTCCAGTCTCCACCCAGAATCATACTTTCATTTCCAAACTGCTCAAGTTTAGTAGTTAAGGATTCAAAGAAATCAGGGTTATCCCCAGAGCTTGGGCCATATATATTGGCAAGAGTAAACCGTTTTTGAAGAAATTCTAAGTCCATAAGAAGAAAATGACCCCCAGGATCCCTGGCTACATTGTGCACTTTGAATTCAAAGTTATTCTTAAATAATATTGCCACTCCATTTTTATTAGTTTCACTACCTGCTAACCATAAAGAATACCCCCAGTTAGATCTGATGAAATTTTTCTTGTTTAGCAGGAAGATGTGTTTCTTGTAACATAATTATACTATTCTTTTGATTTCTAAGAAATTCAAAAATGTCTTTTTTTTTTTTAAAGTCATTGAGACCATTACAGTTAAATGAAGATATTTTCAAACCTAATTTTTTGTTTTTTTTTTGCTATCTGCCATTGGTTATTATAAGAGGAGTTCCCCACAATATTCCACTGGAAAAAGAAACGCAAGCATGCGAGTCTAAAAAAAGAAACCACGCAGGCTTTAACAGACTTAAAGTAGATGTACTAGATCTTTTTAGAAAGTAGAACAGTTGACATAAAAAGTGAAGCATATGACATGATAATAATAGGATATATACAGTCATTACACAAAATGTGCACACACACAGTAGTACTCACTCACTCCAATTTTTTAACAAGCATACACAGTTTGCTTTCAGCCACATTGTCATCACACAAAAGTGACAGTTTGCATTCAACCACCTTGTCATCACACAAAAGTGGCAAAATGGAAAGCCAAGTTTGTAGATTTCTGGTCGACTCAAAAACACTACTGCAAAAAATAAAACATCAAACAAAAAGTACAATACAATCCACACACAATCATACGGTAGATCCATCTTGGGGCAACTTGCTGACCCTCCACGCACAGTAAACATTTTTTCTATAATAGAGACATGAAAAATTTAACACAATCATTCTCTCCACCTAGGCCTACCCACGAGGCTGAAAACTGGAAAGTATAAAAGGTCACTAAGACTGAGAGGATCACCCCTTGTCTCGTAACAGAAGGCCATTATTTTTTATTTACTATTATCCTTATTAAAGCTTTAACAACAAAAAGTGTGTTTACCTTGACAATAGTTAATGATAAATTACAAAAAGACGAAGAGACAAAAGTACCGTCACTGTCTGATCAGAAAAAAAAGAGTAGAAAAGGAGCCTCCTCACAATGTGCCATGCAAATGAAGGTTATCACATGGCAATATCAGAAGCAGTGACCACAAGCAGCACACAAAGTCTGTTATGAGAAAAAAAAAAAAAAAAGTAGGCTAATTGAATTTGTCAAAAAGTACCAATATTAATTTAACTTGCCTCAAAGAGCTAGATGACTTGAAAGCAATTAACTCAAACAAGTACTAATGAAATATCAACAAGTTTACTGGCCTTTTTGTCCGGTATGCCACAACTGCACTTGCCTGTTGATCATAAGGCCTACTCACTGCCACTGGGCTGACTGGCACTGTTGCTGTTAGAGGGTCGGGGGGATCTCCTCTTGGATTCCTTGCACTCCTGACTACACTTTGTCAAGTCAGAAAGTCGAGTCCACTTGAACAATTTTCCCATCCAGAGTCTTCATGAAGACTTTCCCATTCTTGGACCAGGCCCTCTCACACACTTGCTTATTGTCCCTGGTGACACACAGGAGAGAGTAGGCCCGCGGCGTGAGGTCCTCCACCATCAGTACTTTCGTACCGCGGAGATTCCTTCTCGCGTACAGCACTTCATCGCGTACCCGTCTAGACACAAAGCGCACTATGATCCCTCTTGGCTTTTTAGCGCTATCGGAGGCACCCTTCTTGCGCACACCTACCCGATGTACTGCTTCCACATCCTTGGGATCAACAGTCACCTTTAGCTTATCGCGGAAGAGCGACAGCACCTTGCGTTCACACTCCGTGGCTGTTTCTTCACGCCCCTGCTGGCTGCCCTCTTCCCCACACCGAAGATTCGCAGGTTGTTGCGGCGGATGTAGATGGACAGCTCTTCACTCCGGCGATCTGCCAGCTCTGCCGTGAACTTCACCTCTGCCAGCTGGGTCTTCAGCTCCTCCTCCTTGCCCCTCAGCTCTCTCACTTCTGCTCTCAGCTGGTCATTCTGGGTTTGAAGAGTGAACAGTGAAGACTTCAGTTCGTCTACTGTCTCAGACAGCTTCTCCACAGCAGTCCCAATTGCACACAGCTTCCTCATTACATCGTCATAGCCATAAGTGACAGGTGTACGTGACTCAGGGAAAAAACACTGTTATCACTCATTTTGTCCTTATCGTACTTATCTCCCCTGATAGCACACACCTCATCAACCACACAATGTGAATGTTCCTGTGCTTCTGACGAATCCTTGAAACTCTTCTGAATGTTCTTGCGCTTCTGGGATGGAGAAGATGTAACCAGCGAGGTATCTGTTCCACTTGATCCTGATTGTGAGCTAGCAGACAACTGCTTTCTTCCTCGTTTTCCCATAGATGTAATAACTACTTAGGCATGAAGCAGACGACAAGATCAAAACAACAATGGCGACGGCTACTTCCGGTAACTGTCTGACTGCCAAACTTGAAAACTACAAGTGAGAATGATTTTAGGTGACTAAATTGTACATAATACTTGCGATTACATCTCGTGGGGGTTCAGCTGTTGGTTGCGCTGCTAGTAGAGATCCATGGAAGCGAATTAATTGGAGAAAAATACATAAAACTGCTAGTTTTAACACAGCTCTCCGAAAACGCGTCCGGTCCGAATCTTGAGCAGCGCTCACCCCCCACCATTTGAGTTTTGCATTCTAATTTTCTATTCCATCAAGAGAGATCTGCTACTTAAAAAAAAGTCAACAAATAACGCATTCACTGTACTCACCATTGCTCTGTTCGTTTGTTCGTTCGTTCTTTGTTTTTACGTCTTTTCACCATAAGTGATATTAGACAAAGGAGTGCGTGGGTGAGTGCTTTTGTCTGTGAGTGTGTGCGAGAGTGTGAGAGTGTAAATGTGTGAGGTAATGAAAACTGTGAACACTGCGTTAACAGTAAAGAGGAAATGTTAAAGATACATATAACAAACAAAATGTAAAATACAGAAACAAGGGTGGGTGGATGTGTCCCCCTCACCACAAATCTACACTGGAGAAAAAAAAAAAAAAAAAAAAAAAAAAAAAAAAAACCCTACAGGAATGGCCTGATGGGGGTGTGAATTAGGGATTCAGCAATTTGTAGTAAAACCTTTGTATCATATAATAAATCTTCTATGTTTTCTTCCGAAACATTCTTTGCTGTGACTGAATCAGGCAGCAAAAAATCTCGGACACTTTTACAATGGAATAAAATGTGATTAACTGTGATTTGTGCACCACACAAGCAATATACATTTTTGGAGAATTTTGTTTTTAAAGCGTTAATTTTTAGGCGGAAAAAGAGGGAAGTTACAAGTCTAGAATAATATGACGGTGCATTTCACAACTTCCTTGATACAGCTTCCAACGGAACTGTAACTGTATTTTGTGTTAGAGTCTTTTCATCAGAACGTCTGCTAATTTTTTTTCCATGCTGTTATTTCTAGCAGCCTGTAATTTTCATGGAGTGACAAAGGAAGTGTCATGTCTACAGTCTTCTCTAAACCTTTTGCGCCTCTTTTAGCAGCTCTCTCGGCCATTTCGTTTCCATTTATGTTACAGTGGGAAGGCACCCAACAAAACTCAATGACTGTGCCTTTAGCCGACAGGTAATGTAATAAATAATGAATTTCGAACATAAGGTCAGGCCGTGTATCGGTACTGACGGAGTTCAGTGAATATAAAACCGATTTAGAATCCACCAATATCACAGTTCTAAGTACTGTCATTGGAAAGTTCACCAAGAATTCTAAAGCAAGCATGATGGCTGTCAATCCGGCTGTAAAAATTGACAGTTTTTTTTGCCGATGTAGAAACATTTTTCAATTTTCAGTCAGCGTTATAGGTGAGTTAATATAATGATCCTTTTTGTGGAACTGGATCTGCATACAACGAATCTAATTTAGTGTTTTTCTCTATGTGCTCTACAGTGTGATGAGAGTCCTTCTACACTGCTATTATTTGAAAACATACTAACAAAGGCTTCTGCTTTTTCCGTATCTGACGAAACCTTGTCATTGTCGCCCATTTTTATTGGATAACTTATAAATCTAATTCCATTTTTCATGTCCGTAATGTTTTTCCAGACCTTTTTTGAATGTCTATGCCCAGTAACTTGTTTAGTGCAAAACGATTGCCAGTATTCTCTTTTGGCACAGTTAACTACTCTGTTACAATGTGTTTTTTTTTTTTTTGCAGTCTTCATCGCAGCATGATTTTTTTCAGTTCTATCTTTTACGTAGAGTTTATATTTTCTTTTTTTTATCATTTACCGCCTTCTCACAATCCTCATTCCACCAAACGTTGCCAGTGTGATTAGTAAATCTGAAAGTTCTTAGTTTAGGTATAGTCGAGTCAAAGCTTTTTTGAATGTTAAAAATAATTCATCAACATTTTCATCATCATTATTAGGGAAATCTTGTGTAGCAATAATACTGCTAAATTTATTCCAGTCTGCTCCCTTATAATTATATCTTGGTATGATGTCTTCCACACCATCATTTGACTGTATGTGCTCTCTCGACAGAGTTATAACAATAGGAAGATGGTAACTGCCTAATGTATCTTTATATGTTTCCCAGGAGCATGAAGGTACTAACTCCGGAGAAATAAGGGAAAGGTCTATGGCTGTTGCTCTGTGTTTCGAGTTGTCTGGAATTCTTGTAACGCTGCCGTCGTTTAACAGATGAAATGGACAGTCTACAATATTTTCTACAAGACCGTTACTTGTTACTTTCACTTTCCCAAAATGGTGAGTGGGCGTTAAAATCACCGCCAATGAGCCATTTACCACTCTGTTGGTCCCTGATTGTACGGAGCCACTCAGTGTTATATTCGTTGGGACCTTTTGGTAGGTACACTGACATAACATTAGTGTCAGAGACTTATTGAATTTTATTGTTGCTGCGCATGAGTGAAATTCTGAAGTTGACTTCGATGTTGGTAATACGCAAACACTATATTCTAAGCCTTTACGAATATACATTGGTGTCTGTACCTTATCATTTATATTCTCTACTTCGTGTATTGGAGGGTAATAGTTCGGCAGATTTGGCAGTCAAGGTGCTATGATGACCAAAACAAATGCTCTAATCGTTGTCATTTCCACAAGGATACAATAAAAACGTTCTGACTGAAGAAGTATTCGGCAGTTGTGCTTGGCTCGAGCATCGCATGATCTACCAGTCTCGCTTTGTTGGGAGCTTATGAATGGACATCATGGCTGATGGGACATACTTCCCGCTGTATGCCTCAGGGGCATGCCCTGCCCCACACAACCATCTTTCTGTGTTAAATCTGTGTTTTTTTTTTTTATTTCTTTACGTTCTTCAGATGCCTGTCTTCATTCGCATTTTCTCATTTATTTTCTTTTCCACTTTTTGTTTTTATTTTAGTATCCTTTCACTTCAACTGCACATCAGAACAATTCTACATTTCAACTAGACAATGCAACTAGTGTCTAGGGGGTGGGGGTGTGTTGGGTCAAGCTTGTTTCTTTTCAGGACCAGCCACGCTAGTTTGTGTAGCAATTGTCTTCACAATGTGTTGGTGCTGGCTACTCTCACCACCACTGTGGTCAGGGTCTGTGCCTAGACATATCACAGACAGGTTTGGCAGGATGTGGACGCTGGATGAGGTAGGCAACATGAGTCTTCAGAGTTGCAAGGCCGTCATCATTGTGGAGAAGGTTGTGGCCGACCGCTGCAGGAGAGCTGTGTAGGTGTAGGGATAGTGATCGTTTGTGCCCTACAGCCGCGTGAGTCACTTAATGATGCTGATGTCGACGTCGATGGGATTGAAGCTGTTGCATAAGACTCGAGCCCCGACACAGCCAGTGTTCGCTACTTGACGTCTGCCAGCACATGTTTCATCACTTTAACTAGTCATTTCTACTCTTTCAACCATTCAAATGTGTAGCTATCATTTTTTTATTTCTTCTTTACTTTCGTTTTTTATTCCTTCAGTACAAAAAAATTGTACCACCCCATTGTTTTGTTCCCACAGTGGAAAGTCATTTGCGATTATATGTACCTCTTGTAAACATATAATGTCAAATGTTTGCTTTTTTAGATAATGGAAAACAGAAAGTTTTTAGTTTATGTCTTAGTCCTCTTGGGTTAACGGACGAAATGCGTATTCTATCCATTATAAAAGTAACATGAATATATTTTCAACAGCAACAATAGCATCAGCGGTGACGGTGATAGTAGCAATAATAACAACAACAAATATAATGATAATGGTAACGAAGAAACAAAGATAGAAAGAAAGAAGGACAAAACAAGTAAACCGCTGACAGGGACAAAACAAATAGATAACAACTATTTGTCGCATCCAATCTCGTCCGTAAACGAAGGCCAAAGGTCGACACCAAAGTGTTTCACTTTGGACCGCACATTACTGCCGGTCTTTAGCTGTTACTGACCCCAAGATCCAAGACACATCCGAAGTCGTTGGGCTCCCCGAATGCCATTCTTAGCGTCGGCAGTGCTTTTCCGACCTTCCTGTCGGACACCTCCTGTCTCCGAAACGATTGCGTTTGAGGGCCTCGGATCTCTCACGTGACTGCTAAGGACAACAGGGTCGACTGACGAAGGAACCTCGACTCCTGCTGCTTCGACCACCGTTTTTGTGTGCCACACCTTTCTTGGGAGAGCTATCCGACTTTGCAGCTCGGATATCCTTTTGCGTCCCCTGTCCCTCCACTTGACCTTCACCTTGGTTATCTAAATGTGCCCCTTCCCTGTCTTCATGAGCTTTAGAGGAGGGTTGCTCACCTGTAAGTGGACAAAAAAAAAATGGATCCCCACGCTTGTGTGCCCTTGCTGTTTACATTGTCGATAGACAGCGTCTTTTGTGCACTGCGACACGTGGTGGTCGGGTTCCAAACAGCGAGAGCAAATTACTGATCTTTCGGTTAGATTTTGCTCCTTATGGTACAGGCTAGGAGCGAAAATACTAACCTTGAGCTGACTGTCCACAGGAGTGGGAGGGACGAAGATGAATACAAACCTACGTCCTGTCAAAAAAACGGGCTAGCTTGTGATATTGATCCCTTGCTTTCTCTAGTTTCACTCCCGATCTTAGCTCGCACCCTGCTTTAGCAAGCGCAAGTTCAATCTCCAGTCAGTCACAGACAAGGCGATGTTGTTGATCCATACTTTAGTCGATGGTTATTCTTCTCCCGTATCATCCTCTTCAACCTAATTACCAACCAAACTACTTCAATTCCAAAACCTTCAAGTTCATAAAAACGTTGAGCATATAATGTTTCATGAATGTGAATTAATATATCCGTAGATTTGGATTCGGTGGGATCACTGCGTACAATATTGTAGATGGAGATTAAGATAGTGGCATCAGGGACAATATCTAAAAGTCTTGATTCTGTGAAGCCAAAAGGTATGGAAGGGTTTGTCTTGATTATACAGTATAGTGGACACCTCCTGTAACTTGTTTAGTATACTGTTTATATTTAGATGTCCAATACGCAGTCCATCTTCCTGTGGCCACGCTGATTATGACTGCACCATTTTTGTAACTAAAGCGAATATAGCGAGAATACACTTACATATAAACACAAATGTCGGGGGTTGTGCTGACTTCAGTTGGATGTGTGTGATGGTGAGGTCTGAAATGTAATGTGTTGGGTGGTGGCAGGAGTGTTGCGTTGGGAAGTGCAAGGTGGGCAGTGTCTTGAGTTTGTGGGTTGTATGGGGTGTTAGAGGGAGGTAATTGTGCTGTGCTGGGAAATTGTAGCCAAGCTGTATTGTGAGGTTGCCACTGAGATGTGTTTGGAGGTGGGGGGGGTGGTTGCTGCTAGTGTGTGTGGTTTGGACATGGAAGGGGGTGTTGTGCTGTGTGGGTGGAAGGTGCAGATAACGTTTCTGTACCCTTTACATGGCTATTTGTCATTTCTATTCACTGTTGGTAGGGGATTGTTGAAGGGGTTCTTTGTAGGGCGCTGATGCCGACCTAGTACATTATGCACACTACGCGAGTTGGGATTTTGGGGAGTGTTTTTTCTGGGAAATCAGTTTCATTGTCATTACTAGGGGAACTGTTAGTGGTCACACTGGGGCGTCTCGTCGTATTGTAAGACGGCCCCATCTTGTTCTTTGTGAGGTGGGCCTGATGTACCTGGAGGATTGGGTCATGCAGTTATGAGTGGAGGCGAGGACTTTGCAGTCATATGAACTGGGATGTAGTCTGTCTCGATACATATCTTTCTTTGGCGTCCCAGATCTGGCGAGGAAGGAGGGGGGGTAAATGATCCTCTCTTGACGGCAGGAGAGTCGAAGATTGAACGTGGATCGTGACGCCATGTCCTTAAGGGGGTGTTGGCCAAGGGGGGGGGAAGAATGGAGGAGGCCTGTAGTGAAGCACTGGGGAACGCTTGCCTGAGTAGGTGGATTAACTTAACCCAATCTGCTACAGACACTGGCCTTTCCTCACAACTGTTGATCCCCACATGGAAAGCGACCCTGTTTGATGTAAAGAGAGAGAGCGAGAGAGAGAGAGAGAGAGAGAGAGAGAGAGAGAGAGAGAGAGAGATACATACATACACACACACATACAGAGAGAGAGAGAGAGAGAGAGGAGAGAGAGAGAGAGAGAGAGAGAGTAATTACAAATATAATCACGCAAACTTAGGAACCAGAAGAATAAGGGAAAGACAAAATTTCTACATCACATTTTGGAACTGCTGTCAGTTCGTGAGTGTTTTAACAATGTGTGGCGTTGAGCGTGTCCGCGCCGACTGGAACTGCAGATAGATTGGAATGACCTTGCACAGCAAATAATCATAAACTACAGCAAAGTCAAAAACGACGTGACGAAGACAACCGTCAGATTTGACTAACTGAATTTAGTGTGATAATGAAACCTGTATGTCAACCTGTAACTCTCTATATGAACCTTCTCCACTAAAGATGCTGAGGGTACAACAGAAAGCGTCGACGTCCAGCCTCAGTATTATCAGCTCCCCCGTTTCTTCAATCCACTGAGCAAGTGTGTATTCCAAACGTCTTACATGTGATCCAGCATTAAATCCAGTTGGAATTATTACATATTTTCTCCTTATTTCAGCTTTGAACAACTTAAAATGAAAATATTAAACAGTATCTACCCACTCTATTTCTGGAACATTTTTGTAACACCATCTTTGCTCGACACTGAAGTGTCTTTTGAAATATTTATTACCTTTTTTGCA
>JADBJO010014707.1:14175-29175 GCA_016801955.1 Conus betulinus
TGGGTATGTTGGGTTGGGGGTGTTGTTGGTGGGTGAGAGTGGTGGTGGGGGGGGGGGGGGGGTGGTGGGGGGGGGTTGTGGGAATTGTTTTTCACAGAAAGATTTGGCATGTTCATGACCGATCTTACCACTGTCCGAAACACGCTGTTAACCCATCAAACCCTAACTCCTCCAAAGCTGCGTCACCACACATTTCTATCCAGTTGACAACAATTTATAAAGAACATATGTACTCTTTTGCACCCGAAATTGCGTATCTTTTGAGATTACCATGATCGCCAAAGGACCGTGAACAAAGGGATCACGTTATAACCAAAGTTCCTATAACTAGCAGTCAATCCGCCAACCTTCCCATGTCGTCACCCCGCCTTGATGCGAGTTGCCACAGAGCAGAAGCTGCTCAGAGAAGGGAAAGTGCATCTAGCGGTACCATGGAGATAACAGACTTAGACACGTTCCAGCTCGTTTGTGGGCAGTCTACACTGCCAGGAACCGAGACTGTCAATTTCCCCAAATCCCAAACAAACACACAGTAGAAAAGCCAATCTTCTTAATCTAGTTCGGCAATATTTCTGAGTGGTTCAAAATTGATCACCCAAGTGTCTCCATTGGGAAGATCCAGGCGCGCGCTGTTATTATTGCTCACTAAGAATACTGAAACATCGAATGTTGACATTCTGAAAACTGAGACGGCTGGATGCAGTTCAGTTATCCCGTTTGTGTGTTTTTTTTTCTTAGTCTAATACAAACTGCCTTCTTAATATCACTCTAGCAAGCAGCTAAATGCATTTGTACCAATACATTGATGTTCGAATGTCAACACAACTGAAAAACCTGCAACAAGCATATTTTGTCTAGAAGAACAAATCCAACATGTGTGTGAGAGTGTGAGAGAGAGAGAGAGAGAGAGAGAGGAGAGAGAGAGAGAGAGAGAGAGAGAGAGTGAGTGAGAGTGTGTGTGTGTGTGTGTGTGTGTGTGTGTGTGTGTGTGTGTGGTGTGTGTGTGTGTTTGGTGAATTTTTTTTTTTCGAGCTTTACTGTATACGTTTGTTTTTTGTCATATCTCCATTTTAACCCTGATTCTGTAACTAGTCAGCCTTCCTATCAAGAGTTATGTTCGTTTCGTTCAGCTTTCATTCCAGGTTCCGTTCTGTATATAGTCTCTCAGTTTCTTTCTGAAATCAGTCAGTAACATCGGCAGAGCTGCATGTCGGATCGGACAACAAGATTAGGTCATCTACTAAAAAAGGTGACGATATACATGTGCACATACCGTCTGTAACCTGTTTTCCAAATAACGTGATAGCAACGTCTATACAAAACAGACAAACAGAACAAATTTTCCTCCTTCTAATAGTAGTATTATTCATTGTCATAATTTTACATGAAGTATTATGCTATGCTTTCATATGGCTTTTATTTATGCCAACACATTTTGATTACAAACTATCCGTTAAATCCCCGCGGACGGTAGTACTTTCTCTTCTTCAAGTTCACCTCAAACAAAGCTACCAAAAGTCGCTTTAGTATACAAATTCTAAACAGCACAGTTTTATTGCTTGGTTTGTTCCAGAGGATGTCAAAACACGATGTGTGCCCAGTTTGAGCACAAACTTACATTGAATTGAAAATGCATTCTCTGCCTGTATTTCTCTCTAAAAACTAATGAACTATATCTCCCTAGTCTAAACTGGAGAAAGTTGAAAAAAATAAAAGATAGCATGTTTCAATATTCTGAAAACAACAACATCAGTAAAATTGTGAATCTTTTTCTTTCATTTTCACATTTCTCTTTAAACATTGGACCTGCAGGTTCCATATGTCGGTCATAGGTCAGTCGAGGACTGTTTTATCCCAGGGGATTGTAATACTGACATCGAATCGACGCAGAAAAAAAAACGCTTGAAAACTAGTTGTGGTAGGTCAAAGCCATTAACATGGCTATTATTTCAGCAAGGAATATAGATGTATATTTTTCCTAAAAAAAATATGATTTTTCTACTTTAGTGAAGGAATAACAAAAGAAGACCTGACACCTTTAATTTTCGTCAGTGAGTCATCTGAGAACACCTTAAGATGGTTGGGGTATGTGTTTTCCAAACGCGTCTTTGCTGAATATGATAAGATGTAAAGTTAATCAGCTTTTTTCCACATTAGCTTAATCAAGATCGAAGTCGCTTTGTTTCTGTCCCAGTTTGGAATGCTGTATGTATAGCACGTCTTTTACTATGATTCAATATTCACATTCAACAAATTTGCAGTATAAGTGCCAGTGGTAGATAATGGGGATTTTTTTCTCTCTTCGGGTAATCAGACTCTGGATTCCTTTTCATTCACGCCTTCCATAGTCGAATATTTCATGACATACTTTGCGACTGTGTTTCCTACATTCATTTAATGATAAAACATCGATTACTCTGTATGTTTAAAAAAATAGATGCATGTAGTGGGACTCCGAGGCATAATTCAAAGGCTTCACAGTTTTTGTAACTTTTGTAACAAATGTCTGGGAGCACTCAAGACAGATTCTTGAGCATTTGGTAACCTAAAGCAAATTAATGACGCTGTTAAGCGCTTCAAAGTTTGTACATCCTAACACCAATTTTGCTTGCTTAACACCGTAAGAAAATCTAAACTCTTTTCTTGCTTTTGTTTTAGGATGAGATCAATATGGAAATTCACTTTTTTGCCTGGATGTGGATTGCACACCTGAGAAATTTTACCAAGTGCACGTACTCAAGTGATATCCCATCAAACTTAAAAGATGGCAAATCAGTGGGATCTTCTCCGTTGCTGAATGAGACTATGTATGTTGTTTTTTTTCGTGTGAAAGTCTTAGACCATCTACTAATAAGTATCAACTAAGATTATCGAGTTCTGCCTAATAGTTTTTGTTTGTTTGTTTGTTGTTTTTTTTTTAAGAAATCTATTGATCATGCTGGTGTACTTTTTCTTATGCAAACATTTTATCCACATGCACAGATCATTGACATACGGCACAACTGCAGCATTTTAGTAACGTATTTGGGGAGATCGCACAGCACAATAATAGATAACACAGGGGCTATTTCCAATTATTTAAATTTGGAGTGGATATTTCTAACTTGTCAACCTCTTCCAGAGAGAAATTTCTTTGGTAAATCACCAGGTACACCAATTATCTTTAATTTGTATAACAATCTAGAATGCTATACATTATCAAAGGGTTTTGTATTAAAGGAATGTGGTTAGCACGCTCTATCGTCCAGCAAATTGATACTTAAATTGTGTTGATAGTCTGACATGATCAGTGGTTGATCTTCCTTTTCTAAAATCCTGCCTTGTCACAAAAGTACTAAGTCTATTTGATATTTTTTCCCCATCAGCTTAGCAACGTGAGCAGCCAGAGGTACGGCACGTAAATTATGATTGTTTGTGGCAGACTTACCATATTTTACAATCTGAATGTTTACCGACTATTTCCAAGTAACTGACATAGTATTATCCGTCCAAATCTTTTGGAATAATTTATATGAAATTTGGGAGAAAGTGTTTTGAAAAATGTTGAAGTATTTCATTTCAAACTGCATCTAATCCAACCAATGATATTTTGTCGCTTCTTGCGGCGATGGAATCCTTATATTCTTGCACATTTAAGGGTGCATTTGTGTAATGTTGTTTATTTGAAACTGGTTCACCGTTACGGTTTGTGCTTTGTTCCTTTCCGGATCATGTTTGCATTCTTGTAGAAGACATTCTAGGCGCATAGTCATTTAAAAAACGTATCGATAAACGGTTTTGCTTTTTTTTTAAGTAGAGTCTTGTTGTCTAAGTTAATTGGGTGTCTTCAAAGATTTGTCACTTCACTAATGACTTGAAATTTGTTCCATACCTTTTGAAGGTCTTTATGGCAAGAAACCTCTCTTGTAGAGAGAACGACGTCCAATATAGCGTCTTTTATTTTGCAAGAACATGTGTGTGTGTGTGTGTGTGTGTGTGTGTGTGTGTGTGTGTGTGTGTGTGTGTGTGTGTGTGTGTGTGTGTGTGTGTGTGTGTGTGTGTGTGTGTGTGTGTGTGTGTGTGAGTGTGTGTGTGTGTGTGTGTGTGTGTGTGTGTGTGTGTGTGTGTGTGTGTGTGTGTGTGTGTGTGTGCATGCGAATGTGTCTGTCTATCTCCCCGTCTGTCTGTCTGGATTCATTAACCAGAGAAACGTAAGATGTATGAGTATCAAAGCATGTGGGTTTTTTTTTCTCCAGAAGTTCCCAACATTAACGAAACAAATTATGAGTTATGTCTTTTGTGTAGTAAATTATATCGGACTTGATTGCAAATGCCCTAGCATTTACACTGGCTTCAAAGAAATAGCATTGAGTAGCAAACAAAACTTGCTATCACACATATGCCATGAATATGATTTTGTTTTTTTTGTTTTTGTTTTTGTTTCTGGATGTTGTGAAAACTTACTTTCACACATATACCATGAATATGTTTTGTGTTTTTTTGTTTGTTTCTGGGTGTTGTGAACACTTGCTATCACACATATACCATGAAAAATGTTTTTGTGTTTTTTTTTGTATTTGGTCTTGGGAGTTTAAGTGGTTAAGTTTTTTTTTTTTTTTTTGGAGAGAGAGAGAGAGAGAGAGAGAGAGAGAGAGAGAGAGAGAGAGAGAGAGAGACCAGTGCATTAATGTTTCAAATGTCAACACAACCGAAAAGCAGCAAAAGACAGAAATATGTCTTGCAATCACTTGTGTACTAGTCTTAAGTATCATCAGATTTTGCAGTTTCCATCACCACACTGAATCGTAGGCTCTAAAAGCATTTTTTTTTTAAATGTAGCAACAGTTGAGTGGCACTTCACTAATGCTCTCTTCACAGGAAACGTCAAAGGAACAGTATGGTCGGTAACTCCTCTACCTCTTCTAAATCCTGCTTGTGCTAATGGCACGATTCCCTTACTTTCAAGGCAATGTTCCAATCTTAACTTCAGTATTCGGTCAAAAACTTTACCTATGTGAGGAATCAAAGAAATAGGTCGAAAACTAGATGTGTTTGATTTTGATTTTCCCTGCTTATGAACTGGAACTATTGTTGCCTTTTTACAGTCAGCTGGTAGAGTGCCGGAATTTTAATCAACTCTGAAAAAAGTCTAATAATTTTCGTAGAAAACAGTCCGGAAAATGTTTGATCATGTTATATAAAATTGGATCTTTACCTGTTACCGTTTTGCCTGGCTTAATGCTTCGAAGAGCAGAAACCAATTCCTGCACTGTTAGATTTGAATTAATATAAGAAGAATTACCGTCTGTGTAATTTGTTTCCAAAGGTCTCTTCTCATCTTCAAATTGACGTCTTCGAATCTATTCAGATAGCAAATATTCGGTCTGACACATTTTAGCTAATGTCTCAGCAAATAATTCTACCTTACCTGCGTCTGTTTGGTAAATGCTATCGTTTTCATGAAGAGGCGGATCAGGGAGGCTATAAACAACCTTTAGGCGCTTTCTTTCTTTCAATAACATTGATGTATTGCCTGTGTGTCTTAAACTGTTCATAATTACACACACACGCACGCACGCACGCAAACCCACGTACACACACACGCACTCATGTACGCTTACACACACACACACACACACACACACACACACACACACACACACACACACACACACACACACACACACACGTGTCTTAAACTGTTCATGATTACACACACACGCACGCACGCACACACACACACGCACACACTGACAGGCACTTTAATGACACTTTGATATTTTATTGTCATTACCAACGAGGTCTTTTGACAATGGGGAGGGAGTAACAAAACAATAACATTTCCGTCTTCCTTTCCTACCATCAGATAGTACACATTCATTCCTAGTGTATATCAAATCAAAGGTTAACAAAATAATAATAATAATAATAATAATAATAATAATAATAATAATAATATAATAAATTCGTAACATTCCTTATGTCCTCACGCACAGGAGTAATGCATTAAGGTTTTTAAAAAATCTTAAGACTGACTCGACCACCATCACACACTGAGAGAGAGAGAGAGAGAGAGATAGAGAGAGAGAGAGAGAGAGAGAGAGAGAGAGAGAGAGAGAGATTTATACACACGATATTTCAATATCTCTGTTATCTCTCTCTCTCTCTCTCTCTCTCTCTCTCTCTCTCTCTCTCTCTGTGCGTGCGTGCGTGCGTGCGTGCGTGCGTGCGCGTGGTGCGTGCGTGCGTGCGTGCGTGCGTGCGTGTGTGTGTGTGTGTGTGTGTGTGTGTGTGTGTGTGTGTGTGTGTGTGTGTGTGTGTGAACGTACACACTGGCCCGAATGTCATGAATTATAGTTGTCAAAGAATATGGTTTCTCTGGTTTGTTCGTGATGTCTTATTCGTTGACGAAGGAAATGGTTTGATGTCTTATGTCTGCATTAACACGTTGGCCTTACTTTTCACTGTTTGTGTTACTCAAGGAAACACCCCTATATTTGATTACACTGTTTGTTTTGCCTTTTATAAATAATGGTAGAATTATTCATTCCTTCTGGTTTTCTAGATAGATGCCACAATCAAGTAAATAACTAACAGCCAGACTAAAAGGGTTACGAACAGCCTCTCTAGATGTCTGAAACAAAGTCTGCGTTGAGTCCACCAAGAGCAGCTGATTTGCCATTTGAAGTCTTTTTTCGTCGTTTGTCGTACAACAATTTTTTGTATAGGTCTATCAAAAATATCATTGACCAAAGTGTCGTTTTGCGGTTGACATTTCCTGTCAACAGAATGAGCATGTTTTCCGGACAAGCAGCTGAGTTTAAAAATTCACTTAATAATCATCTGTATCTTTATCATTTACTTTCATACAAATCCTATTGTCGCGTTTTAAAATGCAGAAAGACAAACCTTTTTCTCCACGTCTTCAATAACCGGCGTACATTGCGTTTATGCAGTCTACACTCATTATCAACCTACTCTTTATGTTTTCTACTTACAGGTAGTTATTTTTCATGGCATTGGAATGCTCTTTTACAATATCTTTAAATCTGTTTTAAGCTTCATTGACATTCGGTGAGACAAGACCTTCAACAGCAGTAAGCTGATCCTTAATTTCTCGTATTCATATGGAAATAAAAGTATTTTTCTCATAGTTTCCTTGCAAACAAACTTAAACATATCATTCATTCAGATCTACTTTGAATTTGTTTCTATCATGTTTTAAAATCATTTTCTTTTCAGTGTACAGTACACGGGACAAATAATTAGATTTAGTTTCTTTTTTCTCCAGCATAAAGGATGAACGTTTCTTCAAAAGTCTCAAAACGACTTACGGGGCGCCAAATAGTAGTCTATAATATAGTCTATATAGTGATTTTACACTACTTCCTTGATCAGAAGCTTGGCCTTCAATGTCATCAAAATATAGTCCATCGGGTATGCTTAATACACTGCACACGATTAATAATTTTTCTGCCCTTTGTGTATCGTGTCTTGTCCTAACATCAAATTTTTCACCCATAGAAATTTTTCAATGTTCACATGCAATTCAATCTCAGTGATTATTCTGGTAAAGGTAACTGATGTAATGGCATTTTACTTTCCACAGAAGTATGCATGATGATAGCTACACTCGTCTGACATATCGATTCTATAACTAAAATCTACTACTACGGTACTATGGTTCATGGTTTGTCGAATATAAGCGCATTTATGCAACACATCGTTAGAAAACAAACAAAAAAATCTTCGTCCAACATGAAAAATAGATACCCCCCCCCCCCCCCCCCCCCCCCCCCCCCCCCCCCCCCCCCCCCCCCCCCCCCCCCCCCCCCCCCCCCCCCCCCCCCCCCCCTACTGTGCAAGTGCAAGTGTAACCACAGAATGAAAAAAAAAATGTACGATCGTTAAATAGATTTAGACCAAATTTCAGCACAATTTTCAATCATACAAACAAAATTGAATGAAGGAACAAATTGTGCGATATCAACGTCATTCAGCTTTGGCAACAAACCACTGATATCCCAATAAGAAATGAAAATGTATTTATAACTGTATCAATCCTTCCATCTCGACAGAAGTGATCATTTTTTAACCAGCTTGTCTACCTGTAATGTCCTCTCCTTCCATTTTATTCTGGCTGTTATAGATACCTTCACTGAACTTCCCTCTTCCACCGCCTTGTTATAATCTCTATTCTTCTTTATTGTGATTTCCCTTCTCATGTACACCATTCTCTGTCATACTGTTCACCTTGTTTTCGACTGCTTCTCTCATACAGTTCACTGCATTGTCACCCTCTCCCTCCCCACTTCCACAGCTGACGACTGTGTTGATCAACTCTGGTCACATTGTCCACCCCACTTTGCCCGTTTCCTCCCCGGTTACACGCATGTGACTGGGTGGATCATCATTCTTCACTTATCTACTCCATTGTTCCGCTCTCTCTCCCTACTGCTACATTGCTGCTCACATCTCACAGCAATAAATTTACATTACATTACATTACATCAACAATCGAATCCGTTAACAACTTAACATTTTGTGTAAAGTAGAATTAATAACATGTTTATACATTTTACGAGATGAATAGTTGCACTAGTAAAGACCGTATCATCTACTTTCATCATGCAGATGCAAGATATATTACAACTTTGGTTGTTACGATCTGCATGTGAATAACGTATGTTGCACATATGGGAGACGCATTCTGCTGTATTTGTGGGTTTTGTTCAACTTCATATCACACACTTGTTAACATAACCTGCATGTAAATTTAAAGTGTACATGTTTCCACCATGCATTGATGGATTCTTCTTGTTCTTGTTCCTCTTGTTCTTGTTCGTCTTGTTGTTCTTCTTCTTGTTCTTGTTCTTGTTCATCTTCTTGTTCTTCTTTTTTTTCTTCTTCTTCTTCTTCTTCTTTCTTCTTCTTCTTCTTCTTCTTCTTCTTCTGCGTACGCAGGCCGATACTCCTGCGAACAGTTCCCTTACAGACAGACAAATTTGTGAATATTTGTATTTTGTCAGTGAGACCAGAGTGAGCTCATGCACAAATTTGTCACTGGGATATAACTGTTGCATCGTTAGGTTTGTTTTACCAGTCATACCCGCTGTTCTCATTTTCATCGGCAGGTCTTCATTTCATATAATATGTGATGCCTCATTACAGTCTATTAAAGAGCAATAAGGTATTTTTGCTTTGCCTTTAAGAACCTTATCAGGCCCTTTGACAGCATAAAAAGATTATCAGTGGCCTGGGAACTATCTCTGAGCCCTGCTTCCTTGTTTACAATGATGTTTCATAATTCTTTCAATTTTGTAATGTTGCAAATCCTTTTTTCCGCAGTGAAATATTCGAGGTAATGCCTCTTTAAATGCAGGAATGGACAAGCTGCCTGATAAATAAACAGTGCCACTGATTTCTGTTTTGTAGAGATCTGAATAATTTCATAATTAAAAACCCAAACTGAAAAACACCTTTCAAAAGACAAACAATTTCAGGTAACATTGCGTTTAGCTTTTCATTTCTGATTAATTTCATATTAACTCGTGAATGTTTTAAAAGTACATTACATACATCCGTACCTAATATTCTACAATTTACCCTCTGAATTCTCTGTATTAATTAACCCATTATGTGTTACTAATAATCATTCCACTATAAGTTTTTCAACTCTCTGAGGCTTTGTAATATCTAACCTATTAAGAATCATTCATTTCCACTGATTATTTTCTGTGTTGTAAATTGCTTGTGTGTGTGTGTGTGTGTGTGTGTGTGTGTGTGTGTGTGTGTGTGTGTGTGTGTGTGTGTGTGTGTGTGTGTGTGTGTGTGTGTGTGTGTGGGGGGGGGGGGGGGGGTAGCAGAATTTGGATCTGCTCCTAATCTTCTTTATGGAATCACACAGTTTGTTTCGTTATGTTTTCTTCGTCGGCTTGAACATTCGATTGTAGGTTTTACATTTTGAAAAGCAATTTGTTTTAATTGCATGCACACTGGGTTTCTGCTGACTGCGTTCAGTATGATCTAACCTCTCTTCTGTGAGAAGGGCAGTCTCTATTCAACCTCTTCTTCCTTCGCCCAGACTTTGTCACCAATCCATTATGTTAAAAAAAAGTCATCCTCGCTGTGGTGGACAACATTAGTGGTATTATCTTAAAGTCATACCGATATCAATGTTGAATTGTTCACTAGTTATGAGTCATGTCTCAACATTGCACGTGATGGTGTGTATCACTGGGCATAGGACAGACAGACACATTACAGGTTGTTTGTTACCACTTGGACAGCCGAGTCTTCATTTCATTAGCAAACTTAATGGATCGTACCCGTTTTTCCAATGAAGTAGGCCCTAACTATTGTTTTCATCAGTATTGATGGAGGCTTTCATTTTTTTTCATTGCTGAAAGACTGTAAATTTGTTGGCTGATAAATAATCATTATAAGCGGTGGGGCAAAACGTTTTGTCAGGTCAGTCATGTTCATATTGAATATCTCTCCAGACAAATATTGTGACGCAAATGAAGTAATCGACTACGCTACTTTCCTCTAAGCAGGCATATATTTTGAAGATAAAAAGATGGTTGTTTCCCGATGTAAAGATGTACATGTTTCTTCAAGCCGTCCTCTTCCTTCTAGCTAATGCTCATGCACTATGAGATCTGTATAGCGAACGAAAAGGAAAAGAAGAAAAGAAAAAAGCTGAACATGGTCCTTGAAACGTATGATCCTCTGTGTCCTTCATTTTGTTCTCTACGTCCACATATCCCACATCATATAAACGGGAGTTGTGCCATATTCCCCGACTGGTGACTATCTTTACTGCACATGTTTGGGAATTTGTACCATATTCCCCGATTGATGACTGTCTTTACTGCACATGTTTGGGAGTTTGTATCATATTCCCCGACTGGTGACTATCTTCACTGCACATGTTCGGGAGTTTGTACCATATTCCCCGACTGGTGACTATCTTCACTGCACATGTTTGGGATTTTGTACCATATTCCCCGACTGGTGACTTTCTTCACTGCACATGTTGGGAGTTTTGTATCATATTCCCCGACTGGTGACTATCTTTACTGCACATGTTCGGGTTACTGAATTTCAGGGAAGGGGGGGGGGGGGGGGGGGGGACGAACTAATTATTACGATCAGTAAGCCATGTTCCCACATGTCCATTACATGCTCAATCTGATCTGGTGTATCTCATGCACGAGCAGAGTGAAGTCAGTAGCAATGCTATTCTCAACGCTGTCTCTGTACTATTGCCTCAAAGGTCAAATGGCTCAAACCCAGACTAGTTACACGCATTTTAAAGCGCTGCAGAAATATTGCTAATTGCTGAGGACTCTGTTGTCCTCTTTTCACCTGTGGAAATAAAAGGTTAGTCTTCTTTGACTGGCAGTCACCTTGTTGAAAACGATTTGTGTAAATGGATAAGAAAATTAATAAATTACATTACAACCAAAAATCATTGCTGTAGAGAATGTCTTTCGTCTCAACAAGTACCTTTTAAATTTGGTGTAGCTCACGTATGACCACAACGTAATGGTTTATCTTACCACTGGTCATAATGTGGCTGATTTGTTACATAGAATTGATTTTATGTACTTTCTCACCTGGTTCATTTGTTGACTTTGTTTTACGACTGTTTTCGGTCTTACGACATAAACAGTTTTTCAAGTATCAGCAACAATCAACATCTACATACATACATTACATGAAATGCTGTTTAAAACACCAAAGCTTTAATATTTACTATGTTCATCAGACACATCTATCGCTAGTATTTACCATCTTTGTTTCGTTTTTCTTTTTGTCTGTAATCTTAGTCAGCAAGGCATGTACTTTAAAGTAGTGTGGTCAGAAGCTCTTTCACTTGATGATTGGCATTATGTTATAACCCTCTCTGTGTCTGTCTGCCTGTCTGTCCGTATGTATGTCTCTCTCTCTCTCTCTCTCTCTCTCTCTCTCTCTCTCTCTCTCTCTCTCTCTCTCTCTCTCTCTCTCTCTCTCTCCTCCTCCTCCTCCTCCTCCTCCTCCTCCTCCTCCTCCTCCTCTCTCTCTCTCCCTCTCTCTCTCTCTTCAATCACATCTATACACATCGTCTAGTTTGACATAATTAGTGTGTTAAAGCAGGCACGCGCGAGTAAAGACCAACGATTCAGAAAGAGTCTTATCCCTTAGCTTTTTCAGTCCCTCCAGGTCAGTTACACTCTGCGTGTCTGTGCTCCCACTCTGTGCTCTTTTGTGGAAGCTACAGACAGTGCCATAAACATCTTGACTCCCGCTAGGAGAGTTTAAAGCTCGACTGGGATCTGACTGTAGCTCTTTTTGCGATGACATTGGACTCTTGGTCATCAGAAAAGAAAATGAAAATGGACAAAGGCTGTTTGAATACTGCTACAATGATCAGATCTTCATAACCAACCCATTGTTTTAACCATACCAGACCATACAGTGTTCTAGAGCTATTCCTCATGTTGCCATTGGCACTGACCTTAAAGTGTTCTAGAGACATCCCTCATGTAGCCATTGGAACTGACCATACAGTGTTCTAGAGACATCCCTCATGTAGCCATTGGCACTGACCATACAGTGTTCTAGAGACATCCCTCATGTAGCCTTTGGCACTGACCATACAGTGTTCTAGAAACACCCTCATGTTGCCACTGGCACTGACTCAATGCATTCACAACGAGAAGAGCCTCGCTGAGTTGAGCCAGCATAACTAGCAGTAACCACAGAGCTGACTTTCACCGATAACACTCTTGTGGGCTGCAAATAATAATCTTAAGCACAACGTGCCTGACGTTGTAAACTGATGGGACCGTCCTACACGTCAGCTCGACCAGACTGACTCCTGACTGATTCGTGATTGTGTGAACACTTTGTTTGTTCTGTAGAGCCAGCGCCCCAAGACTGTTCCTCAGCAAAGGCAGAAAGGAGGTAAACTACATCCGTGAGAAAATTTACAACATTGCCATATACAAATTTAGTAGTACACAAAACACAACCCCGGCTGTTTTGAATATAAAACACTAGAGCTGAAGCCTGGGTCATTGTAGCTTCAACGAATTTGCTTTCGTTCAGTTCACTTAAGGTTAGTTTTGTTGTCTTATTTCACATCTCTTCATTACGGATGCTATTAGACAACAAATGAAAAAAGAAAACCGTGCATTTCCTTATATACATTTCCTCATATTAGTTCTCATATGTATACAGAGATCCTCTAATACAGACCCTGGCACTCATGTTTTGGATCTTCATAGTAATCTAGCTACTTCTGACTAAGCAACAATCCTCGTAATATCAGTTATGAATATATTATTTAAAATGCAGCTTTCGTTTTGATATTTCTTCGAGATTCATATATCTTTCTTCTCGTGAAGTTCTGTTAATACATGAAGATCTAATGATATAGACGATGAACTGAAATAGACGATAAACAGATACACGCAACAGCAAGGTACAAAAATGAGTGTTCCAGATATTCACTGTTTAACCTCATAATCATCATGGCTAATGACATGGGCAGTCGGGCAGTACAGCATTTTTTTTTTTTGCGTTACTTTAGATACGCTTGATGCATTGTCTGCCCTTGGAGACTGTTCGTGCCTGTCCCTTGATCAATTCCTAAACATCAGAACACAGCTTGAAGTTACCACAGTATTTGTCTCTAGCCTAAGGTGGCATTCTAATATTTTCTTTTGACGTAAATAGACGTTGTCTGAGTTATGTTGCTTTCGTTGATTTGCTGCTGCTTAGTATACTTGGTCGATCATCGGTATGTTGTGGCAGTCTGATGAATAGTTCTGTAATTGCTATGTTTCTAGTGTGACGTAATTTGTTTTACATTTTGTTTGTGCAAACAACCTTTATCAGACGATATTGGTTCGATGTACTCTGAATATTTTGAACTCTGAAATGTATCTTCAGACTGTATGAAAAGACTTGCGAAACATGAAGGTTTTAATGTAAAATGTCGATGGATTATCTCAGCGTTGTGTCTGCTCTTCATTACGCTAATCTCTTGTGAGACAAAAACAATTGAAAAGGCATGTGCAACAAACGCAGTCATTGATTTTTTAGGATTAAAATCATTACTGGTTCTGAAATGTGTGCTGCCATAAACAGGAATCCCAAAGGCAAGAGAACCTTTTCAGCTGATTTTACTGAACGATACACACACACACACACACACACACACACACACACACACACACACACACACACATTCCAAGGGTGAATAATTGTGGACCATTCCAGAAAGTGTCAGAACAACTTGGTGTTGCAATGACTGCAAGAAATATTGAATTATAAAAAGCTTGCTCTTACGTCTTAGATTGAAAAAAATAAAGGAGGGGGGGGGGGATAAGCAAGGGGGGAAATAAGCATTTATATCTGCAATGGTAGATAATTCTGCCTACCTAACAGTATGTCCTTGAGTGGGTGAATAGGGATTAATAAATGCTTCTCAAAACGAGCCTTCAGCAAGCTTATTGTCTCCAAGGGGGAAGACCATCTCCAAAACTCGCAAACATATTATAACTCCAGGTCAGATACAGGTATTTCGAAACCTGATTGTTTCTCCTCAGCGACCTCGGAAAGTCCTAACCTGACTCATTGCATTGAAGGCGAGATTAACGTCCAATCGGCCTGAGGCCCTTAAGGACAAGGTTCCTGCAGACACAGGTCTGCATATTTGTGGCAACCGTTGTCGCCTGGCAGTAGTGGGTGGTTTCAATGGGGGTTGTCGCATTTGTCTCTCGGAGTTCGTATTCCTCTTGAACATTGGCTCAATTCTGGTCGTGATCTTCTTGAATGTTGGTTCAAGGTTGGACGAATTGGTCTTGAACGTTTGTTCAATTTCAGATTACTGATCGACCAACGATAGGCGTCGGTGTGTGTTGCCCGCTGTCCCTCAAACATCAGGCTGTCTTCAGGACCACTGGGCGGCCTATTTTTTGCTCGGGTGGTGATGGTCCTGTGCCACGTGAGGCCGCCTCAAGGAGGGAG
>JADBJO010014707.1:36675-41675 GCA_016801955.1 Conus betulinus
ACACACACACACTCATGCACGCATGCACGCACGCACGCACACACACGCACACACACACACACCACACACACACACACACACACACACACAGAGACAACAGACAGACAGACAGACAGACAGACAGACACACACACACACACACACACACACAACACACACACACACACACACACCAACACACACACACACCACACACACACACACACACACACACACACACACAGAGCCCTGCTGCTTGTCTGTGGTGTGTTCCTGTCGTCTGTAGTAAAAATGTGGGGGTGGGGAAGGGAGGTGTGCCATGGAGAGGGTATTGAATATTACGTGTGGAATTGTTTGATTCAGGGTAGGATTATGTTATTGCGCAATTTTGATGTGTATATGTCGTATGGTTATGCTGATGAGCATCAATTTTGATAATCGTTAGTGAGACAGTTTGATTAGCGAACTTTGTGCATTGTAGATGCTGTGAGTTTCGATACAAGAATTTTGCTGAACACGGAACTGGCGTAGGCTTTTTCAGCCTTTCTGTGATTTCTGGTTAACCTCAGAGTTGTGTGAACAAATATTGTTACCACATGCTCGCGAATTTGTTTTTCTTTTGTGTATAGCAATTTGTCAACCTGTAATCCCTCCCCCGGAAATGAGGGAAAAAGAGGAATTAGAGAGTTTTGAGTTTGGATATCATTTCCCCGTAATTGTTTCCTTTTATTGATTGCAGTCCCTTACTTTGTAAGCAGAGGAGGGGTTTGGGGCTAGTAGTAGAATTTATTATTAGGAGAAAGAAAAAAAAGGAACAATTAACACATAGTAAATTAGGGTTCTTTCCCTGTAAAGCAGAGAGCAAGTTAACAAGGAGGGAGGGGGTTTGACAGTGCTTACCTCTCCTAGCATAGTCACATAAGACATCCCCACACACTCCATATTCTGGAACTATATACAGACCATGATGGAATGCAGAGAGTTTGTTTCATCACCTTCCCTCTGGTGCTTTCGTCCCACCTTTGGTCACCTTCCCATTCCTGCCCCTCAACCTTCCTGCACCATTTCCAACCTTCCTACGTCTAGCCACCTGCTCTGCACCTTCCTGCCCTGGGGAGCGCTGGGCTGCCTGACGCCATCCCGGCCGCGAGATCGAGCCCCACTGGAGTGCCTGCACGAGGCCTCGCAGCCATGGAGATCGCCGTCAGCTGGAGGGCTCCTGCCGGATCTCCGTGCCGTGAATCCCGTCGATCGCGTGGCTTCTGCAGCGCTTTGCAAGGACTCTCGTCCTCCGCTCCACGGCGAGTTCCCTTCGTGTTAGTGTTCTTTGTGATGTTGCTTGGAGAGAGTGCCTGGGCCTGTTCCCCTTGCCCTTAAACTGTGGGCTTGTGCAACGACAGTACTTGTAAACCCGATTAACCCTTGTGATTTGAAGCCAAGGTTCGCTACCCCTTTGAAGGAAGTGACTGATGCAACATGTGGCACATGCTCCTGTGTGCTGGGAGTTGAGAAAACTCAACATATTTTCCTCTGATGTTGGTTGTGTGTGGTGTGTGTGTGGTGTGTGTGTGTGTGTAGTGTGTGTGTGTTGTGTAGTACATCCTTTATGCTAGGAATGTCCCCCCTCTTATCCTCTTTGGGGTTGAGTGGGGTGGTGTATAGCATTTTTAGGCTGGGTATAGAGGAGGTGCGAAGATAAGTGAGGGGGGGGGGGGGGGGGGGAGTCCCAAGGGGTGGCGGTGTCGTGTTTTGGATTATATTTTTCTTTTGGAAGGTGTTTTTTTTTTCTTTTCCCGTGTGGAGGTAGCTCAGATTGTTTCTATATAGGCACTCTTTTCCCGACCTTTCATTTTTCTGGCCCTATACTTTTCCTTCTGTTTCGTCTTGTCTTTTATTCTTCTGTATAGCCCTTTCCCACAAGAGCGTGATTGGTTTTTTCGTTGGGGGTGCTGTTCCATATGTAATAAAAGTTGTTTGTCCTTAGGGTTTACCTCTGCCTCCTTCAACTATGTCCGTTGTGTGTGGACGATTCGCTGATCCCGCCTGGCCCTCTCTCCTGAGCCCTGTCATTTTGACTCTCTCTCTCTCTCTACACTCTGCCTCTCTCTATCTCTCTGCTCTCTCTATCCTCTCTCTCTGTTCTCTCCATCATGGTGTTGATGAGTTCTCAGGAAATACGCTCGCACGCAGTAATGTAGTACACACACGCATACACTCACGCACGCGCATGCGCGCGCCGTGCGCGCCCACAATGCACGACGACACACACAACCACACACACAACACACACACACTACATTTGCAACCACACGCACAACACCACACCACACACACATACACACACACACACGCACACTCACACACAATACACACCCATGGTACATACGTGGGCGCAACGTAGCCATGCGCATAGTATGCTCTCCTCTCTCTCTCTCCCTCACAACACACACACACAAACACACACCCACCACACACACAATTTCACAAACACACACACACACCACCACACATCACACACACACACACACACCCACACACACACCCCACACACACACACAACATGATCGGTGTAGGAAGACACTTCACGTTGGATTAGACCGACGAAATTACATGTAAAAGCCGGATTCGGATAATTCTGAAAAGACAGTACCTTGCTCTACTTGTAAAATCTGAAGCAATGCCACAATAAATTCATAGTTATAATCCAAAATCATTACCGATACATTCGCATCCATCGTCCCTCCTCCTTCTCTCTTACATCAATTTATAAATGGCATAACACATTATTTGTTAAAAAAGGAAAAAACAGCAAAACAAACACAACACACACACACACACCACACAACACACACCACCACACACACACCACACACACACACACACACCACACATTAACAGCAACTCACACAACTGACAAGAAAGGTTTTTATTCTTCCTCATTCGCCTCTCTTTAGATGTCAACCCCAGGGTCCTGGATGAAGGCTGTCGTCCGCGGCAGCTCCTCCAGGGTGCCGTACAGCTTGGGCCTCCAATGCTGTCGGTGTCGGCCCGTATCTGATTCGGAATGCAGCATGCGTCGGACAGTTTTAGAGGATATGTTCTGCTGTCGTTTGTCCCTGACTACAAGGGCACTCTCCAGACTGTCCGAATGCTGAGTTTTGTGTGCATGTGGTGGCGCAGACAGTTGTGTCCAGTCTCATTCGGACAAGAAAGGTTTAAAATATCTTAAAATTATCAGGTATTTTAAAACAAACCTCCAATCGGATGATTTTTTTAATTAAACATGCAGCTGCTGAAGCCATTACCCATCCAGTCTCTCTAGTTGACTGCAATACACCTGGAAGTGTAAACGGTATGTTTTGATGTATGATCTTTTCATGGAGTGACTGAAAGTAAAATTTTTGTGCTCGTGCATTCAATTAAGAAATGAGTTATGTCAGGTTGAAGACCACAAACACAGACAGGGGAAGGATTAAACAAAAATCTTCACAACCATGCATTAACCCGCAGTCGCGTGTATCAAGTTTCTTACTGGGATTGGTCCGGGGGGAATTAATGCATCGTTTTCCCAGGACTAGTCACATTCCATCGCGAGCATCATTCAAATATTGTTCCTGTCGATTTTTCCAAATTGCATTTGATGAAATACTATTAGCTTCCGAGACAGAAAGAGGTATATTAAAAACAGTGAAGTCTGATTTCCCAGAAGCTTCCTCTTTAGCACATACATCAGCTATCTCACTACCACACAGACTGGAACGGCCAGGATGCCCACAATAGCGATATATCTGAACCTCGTGTAATAAGCTGGTGAAATTAAAATCTGAAGATGATTGATGGTGTAAAGCCATCAGAAGCTGATTTGCGAGTATGAGTATGGAAGCAATATTTGGTACTGATAAAGCTCTGCAAACCCTAGAAGCCAGAATGAGAGGACTATCAGTCTTATTTTAAATCTCTTCCATATGTGCAGATTATCTCCGCTCTTTGGGCTAAGCCAAGGTGGACGCAGATGACGAGGAATCTTGGCAACGTAGTCAAACGATAGATCACAGTTCTTGGATCAATGGACGTGTGGAATCTAATAAAGAAGTATAGTTTGTTTTTAGTTCTAATATCTCTCGAAATATAGGTGTCCTCATCAAGTTCAGAGACAACTGAGTTTGGAATGGATCTCACCCTCACCATGAGTTTGCAGGTCGCAGATCTTCTGTATTCATCAAGAGGTAATATCCGAGCTTCTTTCTTACGTCAATATCAATGGAAGCCCATCGCAGTAACCCTAACGCTGATTTAAATGCAAAAGAATCAATACTCGGTAATTTATGGGAAATCCGACACGGAAGCCGTGCAAAAAAAAAACCTTCTGACCATAAGATGTGAGAGAAACGAACTAACAAACTGGAGGCAACATGAACAAGATTTGAACCACAATTTATAAGAGGGATACCTGATAAAACGCGCAACGAAGCACTTTTTCTTCCTGCTTTTTCAATGAGATAGTTAATGTGTTGTTCCAGAATAGTTTATAATGTAATGTAATGTAAAAGGATATTCATAGAGCGGTTTACCTCGCGACAGCCCAAAGCAACATATTACAGAAGCATGATAAAATACTAATATAATTCAAAAGCAACGTGCGGCGCACACACACACACCACAAGCACACACACACCACACACAACACACACACACACACACACACACACACACACACACACACACACACACACACACACACACACCACACACACAACAACACACACCACACACACACACACCACTATATCTATAATGAAGCATACCACAAGAAAATTACTTGTTTGCTTTGCTCGTATAGATAGGAGGTCATTTAAGTCTGACAACAGCATCCACCGAGTAAAATCGATGATCTTTTTGGTTGAAAAAACCATAAAGACCGATTTTTTTCAGCAGATAAGAGAAAAACCAGATCTTTCCTGTAACCAACAATACTCCTTACAGCATCTTGAAACCTTGCTATAATGTGATTTCTTCTGGCT
>JADBJO010014708.1:5000-35000 GCA_016801955.1 Conus betulinus
GACAACAAAATACATCAGTCGGGGAAACAAATAGACAAAGTCTAGCCGACAGAGTGTGCCAACAATAGCTGGATTAGGCCACGGATGGGAACATCAGGAAACATGTAGCGTGACTCAGTTGACGCTAATGTCAACGTGAATTTGAAAATACTTTACGTTGACTTTTTTCGGCTGGGGAGGGGAGGGGGGGGGGGGGGACAACAGATAAACAAACAAAAAAGAACGAAAACATCTCCAAACTCGAATGACTGCCACAGTTGACACTGAAGACAAACAACTGGCTTATCGTAAGCAACACACTCACAGTGTTGTCGAGCCCGGACCAGATCACGAATTGTCGCCCATGAACTCCAAACTGAGAGAGGTCGCTGTACAAACACTGACCAAGACGACAGACTGTGCACGATATGCTACAACCTGGAGGACGAGCTACATGTTGTAGGTAATAGATTGTAAATGATTTGTCCAACAATCATGGTGACAAGGATTACAACAACAGATTCGCCATTAGAAACCCCAAAGAAAAAAAAACCTTTCCAGCCGAACCGATTTTGACTGCCTCCAGCTTGCCAAACACTTCCTAGCGTTTTCTCTCTCCAGATACCAGTTAGAACCTTCCAGACCATATGTTATTTATGCCGCTATTATGATGTTACCAAGAGTGACAAAGCTGGAATCAGTTTAGCTAAATACGTTCCTTTGACCACCTGTGTCCTACTCCAAACCTCTAATTATGTTCATCATGCCCTTGCTCTCGTTGTCTGCCGGTCAGCCTGACGCCAAAGGGAAATTAGCATGTGCCTGCCAGTGAGGCTTGTATGGACCCCAGGGGAACGTTTAGTCTTCGTGAGTGATAGAGCTCATTTCACATGCCGTTAGATCTAGAGTCTGTTGTGAAGCTAACGTGACGAGGCGAGCAGGTAAAGGGAGACTTGATAGCATCAATCTGACGACAACATCAACGACTGTAACAACCAGGATACTGAATAAGAATGATGAAGAGCGCTGAGGATAAGATCAAAATCAATGACTACAAAATAAAGAGTATTAAAACGTTCATACGCCTTGGCTCTAATGGACACATGAGCATGTTATTCTCAAAAGGCCATCCACAAAAAAATATAGTTTAAGACGTTTTCTCCGCGAAGGATTCTTCAAGTGACGCTTTGATCATTCTCTCTCTCTCTCTCTCTCTCTCTCTCTCTCTCTCTCTCTCTCTCACACACACACACACACACACACACACACACACACAGATGTACATACACATGCAGAGACAGACAGACAGAGACAGAGAGAGAGAGATGTATATACTATACAGACAGACAGACTGAGAAAGAAAGAGAGAGAGCAGGTATGCGCACAAGTCCTCACACACACACTTTTTGTGTTTCTCATCCACACACTGAGGAGGGGGGGGGGGGGTGTGATTAAAAGCAAAACGTCATAATTATCATAAACACAGTGGTCAGACCAGACCAGACCAAATCGGATTCCATGGAGGTTGTTTCATCAGACTGAACACCCTTCCATTTTCCTCATCTTTGGCAGCGGCTGAATCCATCCACCGCCTGGAGACAGTGCTCATATCAGTCCATTTCATCAATGTCGCTGAACGCCCATCTTTGGCGCCGAATTCATGAAGATAAGTGATTGCTGGGTCTTCATTTTCATTGTCCTGAATGTTGTTTATCTTGCCTGAAAAAAGACCTGAGAGGTAGTACTGAACACCCATCTTTGACGCCGAATTAAAAAAAAATATAAGTGATTGCTTGTTCTTCGTTTTCATTGTCCTGAATGTTGTTTATCTTGCCTGAAGCAGACCTAAGAGGTAGCATTCAACGGCCATCTTTGGCGCCGAACTCAAAAAGGTAAGTGACTGCTCGTTCTTCGTTTTCGTTGTCCTGAATGCCGGTAATGTTGTCTGCCCGCCTCTTTCTCCGTCAGCCCTGTCTCCTCTTCCCCCGCACTGTTCTGTGGAGTTGCCGAGTTCTCCCCTGAAGCAAGTCGCCTCCCCTGCTTGGATTCCCCTTTACAACTCTGCTGTCAGGGCCCATAACTCACATGCAGTTAGGGAGATGGATGGCACAATCTCACGCATCATTTCAGGTCGTCTACGAGGGAGGTACTATGAGTGACTGTACCACAGTAAGGTCTTCTGTTTCTGTCAAAAGCTGATTTTTTGTTATGTTGTAGGGCTTTTCACAGTGGTGGGGGTTTTGTTTGATATCAATGTATTGAAAGTTGAACGTCGTGAAAAAAAAACCGCCACTACAATAGTTACCATGTTTCATTTTCTTTCCATTCTTTTCTTTTTGTAAATTAACCCAGATTTTCGCAGAAGTGAAAAGAGAGAGCACTTTTCCTTGCACATGGAAAACAAAGTACGTTTAGCTACAGACAGGAACATCCTTCAGCTGATAGTTAGGAGGTGAGACAATAATTTGCTCAAGAACGAATACGCAGGTTGCAGTCAGGTATTTTAATGTCCGTTTATCAATATTAGGGCTACTAGTATCATTAATGTACACAGATTTTAATGAACTAAGCGAAAAAAAAAGCGAAACAAAACAAAATATCGTATTACCGCATTTCATCTAAAGTGGTGATCAAAAATGGTCTCTAATGCAGTAAAATAAACAGTGAAATCGTTCACCTTTGTTTCGAAATATGGTGACCGCAGGCAGAAACTGAAAGAAGAGCAGAGACAGATTTACTATGCCGTCGAACGAAGGAATAAACAAATTACAAAATGAAAAACCATGTTTGGACCTACTTGGTTTTCCTCAGGCAGGATAGTTAACATTGAAGACAATGAAGATGAGGGCAGTACTGACAGTCGCTTATCTCTTTCACCTGCACACAAAAAGGCGAGAGAATGAAACCGGGGCTGAATGGTCAGCCAGTATGGTTTGAAATGATCATCATAAACACACACACACACACACACACACACACACACACACACACACACATATATATATATATATATATATATATATTATATATATATATATATATATATAAAATAAAATAATAAATGTGTGTGCGCAGAGAGAGAGAGAGAGAGAGAGAGAGAGAGACAGAGACAGAGACCGAGACTGAGACAGACAGAGAGCAGGTATGTGCGGACGTGCAAACACACACACACACACACACACACACACACACACACACACACACCTATTGTCTTGTTTTACCCATCTGCTATGCAGGCCATTCAGTGCCAACAACGCCCCTGGCAACAAGTCCAGTACTAGTTTCCCTTCACCTAGCTACACCTCGCTGCCCCTTTTACACCCCACCCCCACCCCCATGCTCGCCGCCCCTTCCCTCCCCCCTTCCCCCTGTTTCCTCCACCTTTTCATAATTGTTTCTAACCGCCCCCCCCCCCCCCCCCCCTCCGGCTTTCCCCTACTGTCCCTACCCTTTTCCTATGTTGTTTTAAAATGTTCCTACTTTAGTCTGCTTTTTCCTAGTTCATCCTACCTTTTCCTAACTGTCCCCCTTTTTTTCCAATTTGTCTTTTTTTCTGATATTCCAATTTTTCTAACCTACTCTTACTTTATCTTTTCTGCCTTTTCCTACTTGACCTTACCCTTTTCCTTTCCGCCCCTTTTTTTTTTCCATTGTGCTCTTCTTTCTTATACATTATCTACCTTCGGCTAATTTTTCCCAGCAATTGCTATACCTCCTTCTTAAGTTTTCAGACCTTTTCTTGCTTTCTCCAGGAAATTCTAATTCTTGCTAGCTTTTGTTACTTTTTGCTACCTTTGGATTCTTTTCGCCATCTTTTGGTACATTTTTACCATCTTTTTGTACTTTTTTTGCTACCTTTTGGTTCATTCTATTCACTTGTCATTTTTTTTGGTCTCCTTTCGACACATATTGCTGTCTTCTTGTATTTTTTCAAAGTCCTTTTGGTAGTTTTTGCTACGTGTCCCATGAGTTCCTACTTTTCCTATCTTTTCTTACTTTTTCTGCATTTCTCTTGTTCTACTTTGAATTCTTTATCACTGTAATTTTCCCCCATTACTATTTTTTCTGTGTTTCCTTCTATTTTTTTCTTGATTTTGTCCTATTTTTTTCGTAACTTGCATCCGCTTTTCATCTTGAACTCGTTTTGCTGGTTACCTGTTTATTCTTTTTCTTTGTTTCCCTTTCCTGTTTTTCCTGAACTTTTCCATACTTTTCTAATTCTTTTCTTAATTATTCCTATTTTACTCACCTTTACCAGCATTTTCATATCGCTTTTTTTTCATGTTTTCGTTCGTTACCTTCTGCTTTTTCCCTTTGCTATGTTTAGCAAAGCCGAGATATACAGTAAGAAAGAAGTAAAATGGAACGTATCAGCAGTAACCAACTGAACAGGTTTCAATTTACTCCAACCCATCCCATTTAATCTCCAACGTGCCCCGTGGCGTCTCCCCCCCCCCCCCCCCCTCCCCCCCCCCCCCCCCCCCCCACGACCATCACCACCCCCACTCCCCACCCCCATCTCCCACCCGTGTCTCGTTTCTCAAGGGACTGACTTGACACGAGGGGCAGTCAGCCGTGGAGGCGGGCGTGACGTGCACGTGCGGGAGTCACGTGCACTCATTTCCCTCACAGCGCGCAGATGGTCGCTTTCGCTGTCACTCAAAGACGCGATATATTGCCTCGCTGACTGTGGCCCGCTTCAGAGTTCTCCCCGCTCTGTTGATTGTTGAGTGTGTGTGTGTGTGTGTGATTATCAACACTGGGGCAGGGCAGGTTCTCGAAAATGGCAATACTGCTGATCTCATATTTGCTTTTGTGATTATCATTATTATCATTATTTTTATTATTGTTGCTATCATTATATTATTATTCTTGTTATTATTATTATTGTCATTATTATCATTATCATTATTATTATTATTACTATTATTGTTATTATTTTTATTGCTGTTGTTATCATCATCACTACTACTAATGCTACTACTACTGCTACTACTACCACTTTCATCATAATTATTATTATTATTATCAGCAGCAACAGCAGCATTATTATCATTATCAGCATTATCATGAAATAGTATTGTTGTTATAATCATATTAATATAACAATAATTATGATTATTGGTAACGTTGTTGACATTATTATGCTGCTGCTGCTGCTGTTGTGTTGTTGTTGTTACAGCCTTATCATTATAGCCGAACTGACCATACCGGGAGCCCTGATAATTATAGCCCTTTGGTGGTCAGTTGGGCTGTAAGCAACGCTGTCTCTGTCTCTACCACACAGGGTCTTTTTAGGGCTATTCACACGGAGGGACAGGTTTGTTATTAATATGTCATTATAATTAGTACTTATATAGCGCCTATTCTCGGCTAGGGACCAAGCTCTAAGCGCTTTACAATCCACACTCGTTTATACAACGGGCTGCCTACCTGGGTAATGCCGACTGAAGAGCTACCAGCTGGCGCTTCATTCGGTCGTTTTCCGTGTCATCCAGTCCATATCATTCAATATCGTTCACTCAGTTTCCTTACTTCCTTCATTCTTTCCATTTCTCACTCAGGGTGCATGCTATGTGTAACGTGTCATCCGTGCCAACGGCCAAACTGGCCTTCTCTTGTGAAAGTTGGTGATGTGATTTTACGTGTGTGCAAGATGTTATGCGTGCGTTCACACACGGAACCTCGTTTATTGTCTCATTCGAAGGACTGTATGGGGAAACGGAATCAGAACTAACTCCGAGGGGAAAAATCCCCTTGTACCGAAACGGCCCGGCGGAGATTCGAACTCGCAACCTCAGGATCACCAAGATTATGAGTCCGGCGCTCTACCAGCTGAGCTATTCCGGTCCTTGACATCCCCCCCCCCCCCCCCCCCGCACCCCACTCACCCACCCCACCCCTCCCCTCCTCTACAGTCGGCCGGAATATACACAACACGAAAATGAAACTGAACAACGAGGAGGAGAAGGAGGAGAAGGAGAAGGGGGAGGGGGGAGGAGAGAAGGAGGAGGGGGAGAAGTGGACGGTAGGGTGCTATCCTGGTGGAAAAACAAAAACAAAAAAACAAGCAAACAAAAACCCCACAAGGACAATATCAACTCGTCCGTTAACAAACATGGTAACTTTACTTCTTACATCCACGAAGTCAACGCCTTGCAAAAAAGCAGCTAGCTAGCCCGTTCCACTTAGTTCATTACCCCCCTCCTCCCCACCCCCACCCCCAGATTTAGAACATAAAGTAGAAACAAAAATGATAATGATAAAATAACATTACTTATGGGTGATGGGTGGACACTGCACACAGCCAGCCTGTATCCGTTCATTGCCTTATGGGTGATGGGTGGACACACACTATACACAGCCAGCCTGTGTCCGTTCATTGCCTTATGGGTGATGGGTGGACACACTGCACACAGCCAGCCTGTGTCCGGTCATTGCCTTATGGGTGATGGGTGGACACCACACAGCTAGCCTGTGTCCGTTCATTGCCTTATGGGTGATGGGTGGACACCACACAGCTAGCCTGTATCCGTTCATTGCCTTATGGGTGATAGGTGGACACACACTGCACACAGCCAGCCTGTGTCCGTTTATTGCCTTATGGGTGATGGGTGGACACACACACTGCACACAGCCAGCCTGTGTCCGGTCACTGCCTTATGGGTGATGGGTGGACACTGCACACAGCCAGCCTGGGTCCGGTCATTGCCTTATGGGTGATGGGTGGACCCTGCACACAGCCAGCCTGTGTCCGGTCATTGCTTTATGGGTGATGGGTGGACACTGCACACAGCCAGCCTGTGTCCGTTCATTGCCTTATGGGTGATGGGTGGACACTGCACACCGCTAGCCTGTGTCCATTCTCGACAGAGTGTTCATTTTCACTACCTAGTCGCCGTTCACTTTCAACGCACACACACACACACACACACACACACACACACACACACACACACATATATATATATATATATATAAGCCTACTTAGGTCGACATTTGGTACCCCTAAGATTAATTTATACTGTACTTTAGAGTTAAGGTGACCGTTTTCTGGTCCCCTTAAGGTTTCCCTCTTTTTCTCTGTGTCATTCAACTCAATGACAATACAACTGAGCTATAGAGGATCCCAGGCTTTGTTTTATTTATAGATCAATGGATTTGGAGGAAAGACCAATCGTTTGAGAGTTCCAGCTTACAATGTACTTCATGACTTAAGGAGACCACAGTAAATTTAGATCTTAGAGGGACCAGTACATAATGGGAAATAACTTTTTGTAAGCATGATATATGTTCACGAGATTTTGTCCCATGTTTTTATTTCACATAATGATTAAATCGAACCAAAAACAACCTGGATTTATTCCTACATACTGTGTGAACTCAAAGAACAGTGGAGATATATAGTGTACATCTGAGCTATCAGGATCCAAATTCTCATTTAGACCTAAGCTGACTGACTAGAACCCAGGTTGGCCTGCTGTAAAACAACATCCGGGCAACTCGTATAATGCTGTTACTGGCAGCCATTTTTTCTCCAGCCAGCGGTGCTGTGACTGCTGGTTCTCAATTTGGTGTTTACATTGAAGGTAAGTGAAACTGGTCTTCTCTTGATCTTCCAGATGGGGATGTTTAATCTGTCCCATTCATTTTCATTTAGATTTGGCACACAGGTTGCATGCTTTGTATGTTCTTGTCATTCGTATTCAGCCTTCTTCAATGTAGGTCAGCTAACAGACCTGACTATTACTAGTCTTCTTCTTCTTCCATTTTCCGACCAACATCATTATGCTGATGATTATGTCGTACCAAGGCAGTGAAGAGCAGGGGGGGGGGGGGGGGGGGGGGGGGGGGGGGGGAGACGTGAGCAGGAAAGTGAGCAGGAAAGTGGGTGAAGTAGGGTGTGTGTGTGTGTCAGGGAGTGGTGGTCAGAGGTATTATTGGCGTGAAAGAGTAGGCCTATGGGATTTTAATGGGTGAGATGTGTGCGTTCGTTCGTACACGGAACCTCACTTTGTAGCCAAGTCTCTTTCGAATGACTTTTGGGGATATGAAGTCAGAACCCAAAAGGAAAAATTCCCATGAACTGAAAGAACTTCGGAATTCCTAATCAGTCATTAGAATTTGATTAAAAAAAAATAATTCAAGCAGTTGAGGAATGTATTGGGCAACAATATCATTCGAAAAATAAATAAAGGGCTTTCGTAGCACGATACAGTCTCTGGTTAAACTTGGTGACCTACTTCATTTTCTCCTTTGCACTCCATCTTCCTCAGTCCCCAGTCCCCCTCTCCCCCTCTCCCCCAGCCCCTCTCCCCCCCCCCCCCCCCCCCCCCCCCCCTGCCCCCCCCCCACCCCTCTCTGCCACTCCCCATAGGGACTCCTCTTTCTTTACCCACCTACCTCATGCAGTGATCTTGTTAACCCTAAGATTGGCATGGAAGAATTAACCTAGCTGATTGAGAGAGAGAGAGAGAGAGAGAGAGAGAGAGAGAGAGAGAGAGAGAGAGAGAGAGGTGGTGGTAATGTTGTGGGCAAGTGGTGTGCGCGCGCGTGTGTGTTTTTGTGTGTATTTTGTTAGCTTGCTCATTATCTTCTCTTTATTTTTATTTTTCATTTCTTTGTTTTCTGCATTTGTTTAATAAAATTACTCTGCATGTTTCCAGTATATATGAAACTAGTGTGTCAGAATTGTGTGAAAGGTTTGTAATGCTATAAAAAATGTCACATAATCACTTGATACGTAAACTTTTTTTTCTTTCTGATTATTAAAAAAAAAATGTTTTAAAAAAAAAGAAACCGGGCGGCCGAAGTGGAAACCCTGCCGATTCATTTGAATGGCAAAGATAAAAACAGTTGAACGTGGTTAATTTCTGCATGTAGCACAATACAGTCTCTGGGTGACCTACTTCATTTTTCTCCTTTGATTGGGATTTCTCCATGTTGGGTGAGTGGTCATATTGGTCTGGTGAATCAAACAGACCTTGTTAAGGGCTGAGGCAGACTGGTGTCGGGTTAGTGCATCTTTTGGATCCAGACGCGTACGTTAGGATACTTTTCATTGATTACAGTTCAGCATTTAATACAATAGTACTTCAAAGCTTTATATGAATTTGAAACATCTTTTGATCCCTGAATCAGTTTGTGTCTGGATCCTTGATTCCCTCAGATGTAGACCACAGATTTCTAAAGTTGGTGATGTGTTCTCTTCCACCCTTACCCTTAACATTGGTGCCCCCCCAAGGATGTGTTCCGTCCCCAGTCTTGTATTCATTGTTCATCCATGATTGTAAAACTCACCATGAATGTAATACTGTGGTTAAATAAAAAATTTGCCGACAAAAACGACTCTTGAAGGGCTGATCACGAATGGTAACGAGTCTAACTACAGATATGACGTTTCCGAGCTCGTTAGCTGGTGCGACCAAAACAACTTGGAGCTAAATGTATCAAAAACAAAAGATTCTAGATTTTAGAAAAACCAAGACCGCTCCCTTGCCCAGTAACTATCAAAAACAACCCATTGGAAATCATTAGTGAGTTTAAATTTCTTGGACTAATCATTTCTGATAATTTAAAATGGAGAGAAAATTCCAGGAACACTGTTTAGAAAGCCCAGCAGCGCTTGTACTTTCTTTTGGCGGTTGAAAAAAATGGTGTCAACAAGGACAATCTGATCCAGTTCTACAGAACAATCATTGAAAGTGTATTAACTTTTGCAGTAGTTGTCTGGTTTGGTAACATGTCAAAAGAGGATGTTTCAGCCCTCAAAATGATTGTCAAAACAGCCACCAACATCATAGGGTGTGAGTGTAACTTGCCGTCCTTGGATGAAATCTATACTAGCATTTAAAAAAGCTAAGTCGATAAGTCAAGATAGATAACATCCAGCTTTTGGATTTTTCAAGCTGCTTTCCTCACTCAGGTTGGCGGTACATAACCTTGAAAACAAGAACAAATCGCTTTGCACATGTGACGCTCCACCACAAAATGAGTCGCATTGCACCGGAGGTCGTTTTTGAGTTATTTATATCTTGTAATTCTACAATAAAAATGCTCTCCAAAAAAAAAAGACAGATTGTAAATCGGACTATTTTTGGCAAAGTTATTGTGATTTGAAAGTTTAGACCCCGTCAATACAGAAAAAAAGAGAAATTGCAGCCGAAAAGTTTCAAAACATGTTCATAGCAACCAAGTACTTCTAATTAAGATATCTTGTTGAAACTTCGCACAAACATGCATATGACCATTCTGTATCATCACACAAACCTTTGGGGAAAAATATTGACATTTCTAGATTTTATTAAAAAAATAGATTTTGGATAAATTGAAAAATAACACAGAGAAAAGAATAAGCTGCTTTAAATTTATATCAGTAAATTAATTCACATAACCATACTACTTGAGGTAACCTTTTGTGTGCTTTTATTCAGTAACTGCTAGTGTAAGATCTTAAGTCAGAAAATAAAGGAAATTAAAAAAAAAAAAAAAAAAAAAACCTAAAAAAGATACTACATTGACCGCGGCAGTAGAACGCAGCTTCCCCTGACCATATTAAGTAGTTTGAACACACATGAGAACAGTAATTCCCACAGGAAGATGATGATTCTACTCACAGTACTGGACTAGTGACTAGGGCAGGGGCAGAGGCTTAGGGGCAGAGAATGTCATGTGCGTCAGGTCTGACAAAGGGTCTGATGTGCTGGTATAGGTACTCTCTGCGGTCAGCTGACATCCAGGGGCTGAATTCAGGCAGGGAGACTGACCAGACGACACCTGGCAGTGTCCACACAGTATGCTAGCTGTATCTGTTCCTCCTCTGCACTCAGTGTGGTTTTCACATACACAGTTCCAGGAGCATTTGAGGAAAAACGGAAATGAAAATATTTTTTCATTCCCTTCACTGCCTTAAAATACACATCAAAAAATGCTTGCCAGTCATAGACCATGACTTTCTCTTTCCCAGCCTCTGTGCCAATGATCTGTGCCCGATTGATGCCCTTGGTGGTGCTGCTGTTGATGACATGGCACAGGCCGTTGAGGCCGTGAACTTCACAACGTTTGAAGCATGGCTTCAGGAGGCCGAAACACCAGTCAGGAGCAAATTTGGTGTGGCGGGCAGGCATGAAGTTGATGGTGATGGAGGTGTGAAGGCCCTGCATGACTCGCCAGGCCAGGTACCACAACATGGACTTGGTTTTGTTTCTGGCCGCTGCAGTTGTCACAGTGTAGATCCACCTCCATCTCCCCAATGCCAAAATGCTGGGAAAAATGGTGCAGCAGAGAAAGCACCATACTGGACCCCTTGCCGCTGGACATGCCTTCATCAATGAGGTAATTTATCTGCTGTGGAAGACCCTCACAGCAGACTCCAAAGATGCCGCACTTTCTGGGAACAAAAATGCAGATAGGATCAGGCTGGAGAGGGCTGCTGGGCAGATGGACTTGCTGGGCAAAGTCACAGCTGTAATGCATCGGCTGGCCAGCTGTTGGCAGGATGGGGTCCCAGCTCAGTGATGTTGGCAGCAGCTGTTGCAGCTTTGCTGTGGTCCACCTGCCTGTTGTAAAATGTCCACTCTGCCTCAACAACCTCTAAGTGAGCCAGCTGATCCTGAAGCCTGGCACCACTCTCTTCTTCTGGGAGACCAGTACTGCGACGGATCTTCTCATTGTTTTGTTTGCACTGCCAACACAGATCCGTCACTGGGTTTCCAACAACAATGAAGGGAAGGTGCTGCTGCTGCCATATTTTGAAGAAAGAAGTCTTCCCAAGCATACGGTGACGGTGACCTGAAACACACACACACACACACACACACACACGCAGTAAAGCGGTCAGCTTGTTCTGACTAATCCTGAAACAGTGTTGAATTCTGTTCTTAGCAACACTTACCAGAAAACAGGAATTAATCATTCTACTTGAAGAAAGGTAACCTGTGTCTGTATGTGTCAGAAGTCTGTTTACTTTTAGTATTCATTGGTAAAGCATGTGTAATTGTTAGCAGTGAATTCAATCAACTATTGTGTTAATAATGTTACTGTAAGCTAAACATAATAAAAAAAAGTTAATGTAAAAAAAAAGTTAATGTAAGCTGTGTCAGCGTGTGTGAAGTTTGTTTTAGATTTATTAGGAGAGTGTGTTTAACAATTAGCCGTGATTTCAATCAACTTTTGTGTTAATGATGTTACTGTAAAAGTGTAAGCTGTCTCAGTGTGTGAAGTCTGTTTTAGTGTTTATTAGTAAAGTGTGTGTAACTGTTAGCAATTACTTCAATCATAAACAGTGTACACAAAATTCTTCTTGATTCAGATTTAAATCAATGGTTCACAAACTACAAGCTGCTAAACATTTGACATTTTGTCTGTTTCAAACAGTCTTTATGCAGCAGTCACAAAATATTTCTGCCTAAGAAAAATGTTGACAATTTAGTATAAAATACTCAGTTGAAAATAAAATTAAATTAATGAATTGTAAATCAAATGTTCATAATATTTCCATTTTAATATACCACTATAACCAAAAGGTTTAAAATAAAAAGGTGAAAAAGTAAAATTAAATCTATATTTTATTAGCTAAATATCAAATTTAATTCTAGTAGACAATGTTAATCAGTTGTGAAACAGACAGATATGCATGATGAGATTGAGTCACAAAAACTGAACAGAGTAAGGCGAGGAGGAAAATAAAAAAAATAAAAGATTCCATTGGGAAAAAATAAGAGAGACAAGAAAAAAAAAATTAAGGATTAATAAAACTAGAAGTTCTAGTTCTGCAAATTTCTGATTCAGTGTTATTTGCTTACCAATAAATAAACTTAAAAGATTCCCTGCAGACAATCTTGAAGTCGACAGTGTATGTTGTGCGCTGATGTTCTCTGGTCTTCTGGCGACAAGGCTTGCCCACAGTGATCTCTGAGTTGTTCATGGGGGTACACGCAAGTATTCCATGCAGCACCATGTCCTTCTAAGCTGAAAAAAAAAAGTCTTACTTTGAGTCACCTTAGAAAGAGTTAGTTATTACAAATACCTGGTTAATTTGAACCTCACAATACACACTAAAACCAAAACATAGTAACACACAAGCACACACTATTAAAATAGCCTTTTGCCCACTCATTTACACATGTGTGCATACAGAAAAAACACACACACACACACACACACACACACACACACACACACACACACACACACTCAATGTACGCACTACACTGTACAATAATTATTATTCATTCATAGAATACAAGTGATACACACACACACACACACACACACACACACACACACACACACACACACACACACACACACACACACACACACTGTACAGTGTACAATTATTTAATCATGCAACTGACACACATACTATCACATACCAGCATAATGCATTTTGTAAAGTTAAAAACAAACATATTGATCACAATTAGATTTAACAGAGAGAGCTTCTCTCTTTATGATTATTTTTTTGTTCAGTTACACCAGCATTAAGCTTATGGTGTGTGTGTGTGTGTGTGTGTGTGTGTGTGTGTGTGTGTGTGTGTGTGTGTGTGTACATCTTGTGCATAATACACTGTGTGTGTGTTTATAGAATCACTGTACTATGTGTGTGGGCATAACAATATGTATGTGTGTGTGAGTGAGTGAGTGAGTGAGTGTGTGTGTGTGTGTGTGTGTGTGTGTGTGTGTGTGTGTGTGTGTGTGTGTGCATGCATGACTCATCACAATGAGGTTATGCTTTTGGTTTAATCATGTTTACCTTGCCACAATTAAACACAAATCAAAAATTATGCAGTGACAGTAAATAGTAACTGAATTGTGTGCTTACCTTCAGATAATTCAGCCATGGTCATTCTCTTTGCCAGTATGTCCTCAGAAGTGAACTGTGCAATGCATCCCTTCTTTTTGGACACTGGCTCAGCACTGTCAGTTTCACTGCTTTGCTTGTCAGTCACGACACTGCTTGCACCTGCCCACATGGCGATTTCGACACTTGCAGTCGAAAGCTTCAAACTTTCAGCCTTTCAGCATCAGGTCCAAGCATGGTTTCGCTGTCTATGTCGGCATTCACAGACAGATTGGGCTCTTGAACTTGGACGAGTGCAGGTGCTTCTTCGTGATCCGAGCCGGTCTCGGAGCACTGACTGTCAATATCACTTCGATCACCCATTTCCTCTTCGTTATCGGTAGAAACACTGCCATCGTCGTCCAGGAAATATTCAGTCTCAGCCCGTAAATGTCATGTTCATCTGATGATGAAAATATGTTGGCATCGCGAGCCGATCTTGTTAAAAAAATAGCACAAATATTAGCCCTAAGACTCTCCGGCGTGGTCGCTTTGGAAGCCGCCATTGTTGCTTGTGTTGGTCACGTGAACGCCTTTGGGCCAACCATCAGTGGGGAATCCCACCTCGTGACGCTTTGTTTATACGTCGTCATACCCTTTTTTTAAGGACGATGATTGGCTTACACCGTGGAAATTGACCCCTGAAAGGGTTTCAGTTTAAAAATAGAGGTCTAGACCTTTCCAACGAGGCATCATTCGACAGGTCCATTCCAATATTTCGGGGGTGAGGGCCTGTCAATTTGATCAATTTTATCGGTTTGTAAGCTGCCAAAACAAGAGGTTATGTGTTTCAAAGCATTTTTTTGGGCAAAAAGAAACATATTTACACTTTAATATTTGCATGGAAGACAGAAGAAAGGCTGTAGGTTAATATTCCATTAAAATCTAAAAATCCATAACCTGACCCCCATCTGCCTAAAATCGGCCCTAGCGAAAAACTCGGTGAGGGACAATGCGACTCATTTCGTGGCGGGGCGTCACAAATAGTTTCTTTCCAAAAGCTATCGAAGCCTTGAATCAAAATGCAGAATCTTGTCATTCTGTGTGACAGACTCGCCATCAATTACACTAGCCATGTATGTTTCGATATGTGTGCGAGTGCTTTTTTTTAAGACAGCTATGTGCACCGTCTATTCAGTAATTCTATTCCCAGTTCACAGAAGTGTGTGTGTGTGTGTGTGTGTGTGTGTGTTCGCGCATGATTGGGCGAGTTGGGGGGTGGGGGTAGTTAGACAAGCTTATGTGTACTCTTCCAATATTCAACCTTTGCTTTAGTTTATGATTATGTGAAATGACTGAGCTTGAGCTCGAAATGTTTGTTAGCTTGTGCTCTATCCCTCCCAATATTCTTTGTGACTCATGTACACTTGGTAATAAAGACGTATCTTATCTTACATAAAAAAGGCAAAATATACTGGTATCACTTTTTTTTTTCTTTCAGACAAGCTGCGTGTTTACTTCCTGTGGGTCAGGTTGAATTGTCCAAGTTGGTCATTGGCTTGCCTTCTTTGCTCATGCCACATTTTCAGATTTGTTTCGCTACCTTAAGAACGAGTAAGTATCTTTTGGATTTTTGGCTTGCTTGAACATCATTTGTGTAGTTTAAGCATTCTGTAATTATGGAATCTTTGTTTATAAGACTGAGAAAATGCTGCATTTTTAAGGGTGTACTGGCATGCTTCAAAAACATTTGGCATTTTGAACTATAGTTTCTTATATCTTATAGATTACTTTAGAGTCAATCCTATTCCTGCCTTATTTTGGCGTGTTATCTTGGGGACAATAATTATAAACGAGTCGGACCCTAGATCCCTGCACAAAAAAAAACCAAACTCATAGCAGTTGAAAAATCGAAAAGAGTAGGGGAGGTCAATTTACCTTGTCAAAGATCAAGTAGATTGAAGATATCTGCCTGGTGTTTCTTACAAAGCTGAAAAACTGTTACTTTCTGGTTGATATTTCAAAAGTGTAGGTCATCTTGTGCCGGTGAAAATGGATTACATGTAACATGGCGTGCATGCTGTGTGGAACTGCAGGGATAAAGGAGATAAATGACGAGAGGCAAAGCCTTCAAGGCTCAAGTTGGTACAGAACACTAGAGGCAGTTCAGTTGTCCTACTCCTAGTTACAGAATCCAATTAAAACAAATTACAGCCTTTACCATTCCATGATGTCTTCATGCTAGGGCTTGCTAGGAAGGGTGTGTCATTGTGATTAAGTGCAAGTCTATCACTTTTGACCCTGCCAGCACTTGTGACTTGACTTGAATTATGCCTCTGGTTCCGCTCGGGAACAAAGGGCTGCTGCCAGCACTTGTAATTGCTGAGAAATTGCCAACGTTAAAGTTGACCAAACGCCTACACTCAGGCACACATACATGGATTAATGGATGCACACACACACACACACACACACACACACACACACACACACACACACACACACACACACACGCACACACAACCAAAATAGCATGAGAACATAGACTCACTTTGTTTACACACATGAGCCAAAAATGAGTAGGTGATATTTGAATGGCATGGGAATAACTAAGTGCCAGCAGTCAGCATATCAGTCAGCTCTACCTGGGTAGGCAAGCCCATTGAGTAAACTGTAGTGGTGTAATGATTGAAAAGCACTTGTTTTTAGAGGTTGGTCTGTGACCAATGATAGGTCCTATGTAAATACAATAATAATATTTTTTTGATGACAATAAAATAGTTTGAAATATTTATGTATTAATATTACTATAGCTATTTTCATTTTCTGTGCTTGCTGGCGTTTGATCTACCACTAGGCTGTGAAGTGTGTAGGTTCACTGTTAGTCCTGAATAGAGAGCTTCTTCTTGTGCACAAACCTTTGAAGCTCAATTCTTATATGCGGTAAACACATGATTTGTATGGATGATAGTTAATAAGAATGTAGGTTTCTGGATCCTGGATTCAACATTATAAAAGGCGTACTTACTCAGGATCGGGGACTTCTTGTAGGGATATTTCAGCTGGATCACCCAGCCTTTATCAGCACTGTTTTCATCTAGCCAGAGCTGTCTAACAACATGGCTGCAAAGTTTTCCACAAATCCACTAATTCCCTATGGCAACAACTGACCCATGTGAAAGACAAAACAGACCCCCTCAAACAGTGTGACACAGTGTACCAAGTAGTGTGGGAGGGGGGGGGGGGGGGGGGGGGGGGGGGGGGGGGGGGATATCATGGTTGTTTTTCAGTTTGGTCATCCTAAGTAGAACACTTACAGAACTAAAGAGTCTTTCATATCACTGATTGTATGCAATTGATTATAATTGCAGGGGTATCATCCGTGAAACCGAGGATAGTAGTGACAGTGACTTGGAAAATGGACACCAGCTCCCTGAACAAGTTAATAGAGGCGTGTCAGAAGATAGGCAGGTAAGTGGTGCTAAAGCTTTGTGTAAACCAGTACTTGTGCTTGGTATACCAATACAATAAAAATAATGTTGTGAAATTTGTACTGCACTCGGAGAGCACATTGCTGCAGCGCTGTGCCCTCCCAGGGCTGGACCTGGCAAAAGGGGGGGGGGGGGGGGGGGGGGGGGGGGGGGGGTTTGTTACAGATTTTTTTTATTCATAAAGTCGAGCATCACATACCGGGCGACCCATGGCTTAAGCCCTCAGGTTTTAACAGTTCCTACTGAACAACTATTGACAGAGTAAACAACATTCGATCCCCCCCCTCCCCGCGCCCACCTCCTCCCATGCTCAACAACTTTTGAGAGAGTGTACACCGTTCCATCCCCCCCACTCCCCTCTGTTCAACAACTTTTCTGAGAGTGGTGCACGTTGTACACCCCCCCCCCCCCCCCCCCCCCCCCCCCCCCCCCCCCCCCCCCCCCCCCCTCCCCTGCCATCAACAACTTTCCCAGTGTTTTTTGCTTAGCTTTGTTTTCATCATCCCTGACACAAGTTGGGTCTGCATGGCCAAGTGTGTTCGACATGAAAATGTGGCCCCTGAATTTAATTGTTTTTCTTAAAAAAAAAAAAAAAAAAATATATATATATATATATACTATGAAGTTACATTGTTCTAATTCTTCTTCATGTAACCCCACAAAGTGAGACCCTAGCGCTCAAGAGGGTTTCAGGTGAAAGATACCACTGGATTTTTTTTTTAAACGTGTGATGACGTGGATGAGTACAGGATAAGAAAAAAATTATGAGAGCAAGTGTTGCGTTCAATAACTACAACAGTACCTGTGATGAGAGAGACAGAGACAGAGAGAGAGAGGGAGAGAGAGTCATTTACATACATACTTAAAGAAAATGAGATGTTGAATTTGGATAATTTTTTGCACAGAAGATGATGCTGTAGAGTTTCATTTAGTATATTTTTAATACCCCAGGATGACACCCAGTTGAACTAATAAAAGATATATAGCCTGTGGTAATGGACTCAAGTAAATGCATAAACTATTGGAGTGCTTGAGAATATTTTGTCATTATTTCAGGGGGACGCCGATTCTGACCAGTCTGAGCATATTCCCGATTCCACAGGAGATTCTGACTCTGATGTGTCTGATGTCTATCCAGGCTAAAGAAGAAAAACAACTCAGGTAATCTTCATTTTTTTTCACCCACGTATTAGCAAAATGGTTTCAAAATGCATTTCATGTGAAATATATTTGTGTACAGGATTTGGTAGTTGGTGTGAGTCTATTCTGCTTTTTTCTTTAATTTTTTCCATTCTTGTTTTTCTTTCTTTATTAAATTTGTATTCTGCCCTGTGCCCAGAGTCTTCATGTAAACTGTCATTGGCGCACAGGATGCATGTAATATGTATTGGGATTCCATTCCATTGGCTCACAATGGCTTTCTCCTATTGAACAGTAGAACGGGGTTACCAGATGTGTTTGATGTCTTGTGGTGGCATCTCATCCAAAGAACATTAGAGAGAGAGAGAGAGAGAGAGAGAGAGAACCATTTTGAGTAAAGGGTAAATGTCACTGAATCTTCTATTTTAAACATCTAACATATTTTTCTTCCATTTCAAAGGTATTTGGTTCAGTTCAATTGGTGGTGGTTATGTTTTGCAGGAACCCTACAAGTGCTCCTTGGAGGTTACTGACACATCAGACGCTATGTACTACCAGTCTACTGCCAGGTTTTCGTCTTCTTTGGAGGCTACTGTTACTGCAGGCACTTCACGCCGATCTACAGCAAGGTCAGCTTGTTCCTCGGAGGCTACTGTTACTGCACACACTTCACGCCGATCTACTGCAAGGTCAGCTTGTTCCTCGGAGGCTACTGTTACTGCGGGCACTTCACGCCGATCTACAGCAAGGTCAGCTTGTTCCATGGAGGCTACTGTTACTGCAGGCACTTCACGCCGATCTACTGCAAGGTCATCTTGTTCCTCAGAGGCTACTGTACTGCAGGCACTTCACGCCGATCTACTGCAAGGTCATCTTGTTCCTTGGACGCTACTGTTACTGCAGGCACTTCACGCCGATCTACTGCAAGGTCATCTTGTTCCTCGGAGGCTACTGTTACTGCAGGCACTTCACGCCGATCTACTGCAAGGTCAACTTGTTCCTTGGAGGCTACTGTTACTGCAGGCACTTCACGCCGATCTACTGCAAGGTCATCTTGTTTCTTGGAGGCTACTGTTACTGCAGGCACTTCACGCCGATCTACTGCAAGGTCAACTTGTTCCTTGGAGGCTACTGTTACTGCAGGCACTTCACGCCGATTTACTGCAAGGTCAGCTTGTTCCTTGGAGGCTACTGTTACTGCAGGCACTTCACACCAGCTTGGTGCAAAAAATCTGCTTCTTCTTCGGGAGGCTACTGTTACTGCAGGCATTGCACACCAGCTTGGTGCAAAATCTGCTTCTTCTTTGGAGGCTACTGTTACTGCAGACACTTCACACCAGCTTGGTGCAAAGTTGGCTTCTTCCACGGAGACTACTGTTTCTGCAGACACTTCACACCAGCTTGGTGCAAAGTTGGCTTCTTCCGCGGAGACTGCTGTTTCTGCAGACACTTCACACCAGCTTGGTGCAAAGTTGGCTTCTTCCACGGAGACTACTGTTTCTGCAGACACTTCACACCAGCTTGGTGCAAAGTTGGCTTCTTCCGCGGAGACTGCTGTTTCTGCCAAGCCAGTTTCCTCTTCAGAGGCTAATGTTACTGCAGGCACTTCACACCAGTGTGTTGCAAGGTCAGCTTCTTCCTCTGAGACTAGTGTTAGTGCAGGTACTTCACCCCAGTGTGTTGCAAGGTCAGCTTCTTCCTCTGAGACTAGTGTTAGTGCAGGTACTTCACCCCAGTGTGTGTTGCAAGGTCAGCTTCTTCCTCTGAGACTAGTGTTAGTGCAGGTACTTCACCCCAGTGTGTTGCAAGGTCAGCTTCTTCCTCTGAGACTAGTGTTAGTGCAGGTACTTCACCCCAGTGTGTTGCAAGGTCAGCTTCTTCCTCTGAGACTAGTGTTAGTGCAGGTACTTCACCCAGTGTGTGTTGCAAGGGTCAGCTTCTTCCTCGAAGGCTACTGTTACTGGAGGGAGGTAGTTCACACCAGCCTTCAGAAAAGTCGGCATCTTTCTCACAGTCAACTTCCACTTCAAGCACTTCATGCAAAACTTACAAGAAGCCTCCACGTCCATGTGTCTTTTGTGGGACATTTCAAGCAAAACTTTCAAGACACATGAAGAGGAAGCATAAGGAAGAAGAGAGTGTGAAAGCAGCTTTACTTCTGCCTCCTCAGGAACAGTTGAGAGTGTTTGAATCTTTAAGAAAAGAAGGAATCCTCAAAAAAAATATCCAGCATCGGGATGAAGGAAAACAGCTGCTGAGGGAAAGGAAGCAGGGTAGCACAGGTGTAGTGATGTGTAGTGGGTGTAACGGCTTCTTTAGCAAAAAAGTAATTTGCAAGCACAAGAAATATTACTGCTCTCGTAGTGCAAATGTTAGAGCCGAAACAGTTGCATTTTCAAAAACACCGACTTCAGGGGTATCAGCGGAATTCCAAAGCGAGATTTTGAATAAATTTAGGGAAGATGAGCTGGGACACTTGTGTCGGACAGACAAAGCAATACTTCTGCTGGGACAGAGAGCCTGGTGCAAATCTTCAAAAAAGGAAAGACGTGTAGTCATGGGTGAAATGCGCCTGGTTGCAAATGTGGTATTACGAATGAGAACTGAAGCAGGTGACGATCAAATTAATGGGGGAGAGTGTGGTTGACAGACAGTATTTTGAAACGCTAGAAACGGCAATACACACTTTGACCAGAAAGGAAAATGATGTGTGGACAGAAGTCTGGCTTGAAGCTTGCGCTTGGATATGCCTTAAAAAAGTTAATAAAAGTGATGAAGGGTCACTACAGTCAACTGGATAACATGGAAAAGGCAAAGGAAGTCGAGTTGTTCCAGTCAGTTTTGGAATTGAACTGGGATTTTATTTTCTATTCCGCTCAGCTGGACTGTGAGAGGCGGCGTGACACTTTACGACAACCACAACAGATGCCTCTCGAAGAAGATGTTGAGACATTCCGAAATTTTATTATGTCTCAGATGAATGGCATGATGGAAGATGATTTCCTGTTGTGGGACCACCATGCTTTTGTGCAGTTAAGAAATTTGGTGGTCAGCAGGCTCACCATGTACAATGCCAGACGTGGGGGGAGAACCGGCTAGACTGACTCTTAAAGAGTGGCGGGGAGGGAGAAGAAGGCATGTGGGTAGATCAGAACCTTGTTCTACAAATCACTGATCCACTGGAGCAAGTGCTGGTGAAAAAAAAACAAAACTAGCTTATCAGCAGGGCAAAGGCAGCAGAAAAATGGTTCCAGTTCTCATTCCTAACGACACAGTACAAGCTATCAGAAAATTGGTTTCTGAACGTAGCCACGCTGGAGTACATGAAGAAAAATGTTTTCTTGTTTCCTAATACAGGAGGTTCAAAAGACCATGCTTCGGGATACTATTGCATCAAGTCCATCATACAAGCAATTGGTGAAAAGAAACTCAAGCGACCAGAACTTTTAATTGCTGACAAGTTTAGACATAGGGCATCCACATTTTTTGCTCTGTTAGATCTGCCTGAAGAGCAAAGACAAACCTGGTACAGGCACATGGGACATTCGGAAAACATCAACAAAAATGTGTATCAGTGCCCATTGGCAATTGCTGAGTTGACCAAAGTTGGAGGCTTCTTGGATAAACTTGACACGCATGGCAGAGGAGCTGTTCAGCAAACACCTGCCTCAAGTTTTCCCAGTGGAAACAGTACATTGTCAGTCCCCATATCTAGCCATGAAACATCGCCAGTTCATTGGAGATGTCCACTTCTTCCTTGCACAGCTCTTTGTCAATCCCATGTACATTGGATAGCATTCAGAGTCTCTCAGCCACATTTGTCAAACATGAAAAGTGTAGGCCACACATCCTGCGCAACAGCATCTACTTTGGACAATTTTGAGGATGATCCCACTGTATCTACACAGAACTTACCAGACTGTGAGCATGCGAGTGGCATGACTTCATTCCCCAAGTTCGCAAAGAGTAGTACAACTTCCCCATCATTGAAAACAACAGGTTCAAAAAAAAACTGTGTAGGCCTACCATGTCTCGTAGGCGGTACAGGCAGTGGAATACAAGTGATGCTGAATGTGTTTGCAAGCATTTTGAAAAGTACATAAAGGTTCAAGGGAAGGACTCGCAGGGCTCTTTGCCTGGAGTAAAAGAAGTTGAAGCATTCTTGGAAAAAAATGTGATATTTCCAGACTTTGAAATGTCACAGCGAGAGAAGATAATGTTGGTAAAAACAAAAGTGTTCAACGAAAGAGGCAAATACCGTCAACAAGCTAAGGGCATGTTTTCTGTTGTTTAAACATTTCTGTTCTGTAGCCCCAATTCTATATAGGAGTATATTAGATTGGTCTCAGTGAGGCAGTAGGCCTAATGACTGAATAACTGAGTCTTGAACAACTCCTGTCAGACAACACTAGTCCAAGATGTTGGTAGGTATCATAGAAATGACAACTTGATTGCTGCTCAGTGACACACTTGGGTTTTTTTTTTTTCTTTCTAATTTTGAAGGTAGATGTACAGCCCGGGGTGGGGGCTGGGGTTCCGGAACCCAGGAACCCTCCCACAGATCTGACCCTGCATGTGTGTACTTGCAGCCTTTGTATTCACCATTGGCTTTCAAGGGTGGGTTTAGGGTTGCTCTGTTAGTGTAGCTGAAGTCAGTACCTCTCTGGGTCCCACAAACACCTTGTATTCCATTACCACTGCGCAGAAGACAAAACCCAACTGCATAATGAACTGGTATTTGAGAGAAAAAAAAAAAAACAATCGGGTTAAGACAGACGTTGCTGTTTGTTTTTACATAACTTGGACATTGCTTGAATGACCTTTTATTCATTAGGACTTCCCCTTGTTGGGATACCGAACGTCTTTCGAACAAATAGTTTGCTTCGCTCTACTCTTTGTGCTAGTGATGTCCCCCTTTTCTATTTCTCTCTGTGACTCTTATTCTTTTGCTGAACTGAGTGTACTATCCTTTCTATCTACCAGATCTTTCATCCATTATTTTTTCACAATCTTTACCAATAAATTTCTAACCTCAGCAGTGGGGCATTGCGGACTGTGGAATTAATGACCCCTCCTGTTTCTGGGAACCACATGAGCTATCAAGTTCACTGTCGCTAGGTAGTTAGAGGTTCCTCTTTTCTGTCATGCTCACTTTTTTCTCTCAAGATTTCTTTATTCTGGCTCTTGTGCTGTACATTCTGTCTTTTTTCTAAATTTTCTTTCCAGCTCCCTGAAGATGGAGTATGGCTACCTTTGAAGTAGGATAAAAAAAAAAAAACAGCCATACACACAAAAATCCACCCCCAGGGCTAGGTAGGTAGGTTGTGTATTGACTTGTATGCTTAGGTTGGGAGTGACCACAGGAATTGATAGCCTGTGTTCGAAGAAGAAGAAGAATTTCTGGCCTGTAGCACATGACAGACTGTTTATGCTGTTTTGCTCTGGTGATTAGGTAACAAAATTTAAGTGTCGTTGTCACATTCCCGTAGTGGGACACTGCGGACTGTGAAATTAAGGGCCCCTCCTGTTTCTCAAATCACAGGAGCTATCAAGGTCACCGTCGTTAAGTAGTTAGGGGTTCCTCTTTCCTGTCATGCTCTTTTTTCTCTTAAGATAAATTAGATTTCTTATTTCTGCCTCTTGTGCTCAGCATCCTGTCTTTTTTCCAAGCTTTCTTCCCAATTTTCTGAAGATGGAGTATGGCTACCTTTAAGGTGGGATACAAAACAGCATACACACACAAAATTCCACCCCCAGACTAGGTAGGTAGGTTGTGTATTGACTGTATGCTTAGATTGGGGGTGACCGCAGGAGTTGACAGCCTGTGTACACAGAAGAAGAAGAATAAACACTGTCACATGTGGTCAAACTCCCACACACACACAACAAGGCTTACTCTGTGCACACCCACTATCTCTCCACTCAACCAAAGGTGCACAACAAAAAATTTCAATTTCCCAGTTTCCCTCCCATAGGGAGTTACAATTTATTAAATTTACTCAACAGAAATTAAGAATGCCGGAAATAACTCTTCGGCTACTAATTTAAATTTGTATCATCCACTCAGCATAGAGCCAACATTTCCATTTACATAAAAGACACATAAAAACAAGTGAACTAACAGAGACCAGTCACGGGCACACCCTAGCACTCTTTAAGTACCAGTCATGGCACACAACCACCACGCAAGGATCAGTATCATTCCTGCGTTATCGGGCTTTCTTTACACCTGGCCCTCAATTCATCGTCCTACCCATGCCTGGGGTAGTGAGGCGGGCTTCCATCCCACAGAGACTCGTGGTCCCCTCCGCCAACTCCTCGGACCCAAGGGCTTAGTTGCGACGACCTCTCACACTAGACTGCTTACTTCCGAACACCCACTCCAGTTCCCATCGCTAGGCCCCAGCCAAGGCAGTCCGGGATGCCCTCAGTAATCGGGTAGCTGAATAAAGGGAGAACTGAAACAGGGAAATTCCGTGTAAATACCTCTCCAGGTGTTACATTTAAAGCGACCCTTTACACCTATAGTCCCTGTCAACCCCTTACAACTGAACACTTACTGGTGCCAACCAGCAAACCTGAGTACTGTCAAACCCCCACCCGGGGTGCGATCAGGAGCGCTCAGTGCACCGACTGCACTTCTCAACTCGCTCTCGGCCTCTGCACCCACAAGTCAATCGGAGAGCCCGAGCTTACCTCTCCAGAGAGGAACTCGCTACTCTATACCTGGCCTTCCGCCGCTAAACACGTCTTGAATACAGGTTCAAGACGAACGCTCTCATGTTAACTTTAGGCTCTATATACTCTCCCCTTAATTAAAATCATGCGACCCAACTTGCATGGCAGCCATGATGTACACTTGTTTACTTAGCTGACAAGGTGTCAACTCTGATGTGGCCCATAATGGTCGGTGGTGCTATAAACCACATGATTGAGTGATTGTTTACTTGGTAGTGTTGTCAATAGTGGTCGATGGTGCTATAAAAACCACATGAGTGATTCATATTATTTACTTGGTAGTGTTGTTTGTCTATATGTATGGCCATTTTATGTATCTTTAACAGCCTGAATGCATCCATGGAATTTTCAATTCCAGAGGCGTGGGGGTGTTGATGTGTTTGGGGGGCTTGAGAAGGTTTTCTTTTTCATGCAATTTTTTTTCTTTGGGATGCACCTTGCTCCAAGTATGTCTGCCTCTTTTGTGACATAGGTTTGATTGTTGTGTCTCTTTTCCTCATTAATTGGCTGTGTTTGAATGTCTTGTTCACTTTTGGTCAGTTTTGACTGGCCGGTGAAATGTTTGACTTGCATGGATCTCCTTCATCAATGGAGGAATCATCCACCGGCTCCCAACTCTTGCACATAGAATGTCTAGTTGTTCTTTTTCAAAATACCCCCTGTTGACAAGGTCGAGGTCAGGAAGATAGTTTGGGGTGGGGTGGGGTGGGATTGGGGGTATTTAGAGGGCTCTAAATACCATTTTCTTGTTGTTGGTGTTGTTTTTCCACAATAGTGGAACTGTTGGACTCAGCTCAATTTTGTGTGTGGACACTTTGACTTATGAAGTTATGCTTATGGTCAAGGATATTGATGTGCATAATAGAAATAGGGCTTTGCGACTGCTTAGCAACACAGTTTGTTTTGTTGGTTCATTTGATTTTGCTGGAAGTTGCTTCTTGTGATCGCCACTACGGTATTAATCACTTTATTAAATCACTTTCAAAAATGAAAAGGCAGCGTTTGATATGGTTTGTTTCAGAATGTTTGTCTACAGTTTGTCTTTCTGCCTCTCCTGCAGTGGGGCACTGCGGAATGTGAAATTAAGGGCCCTCCTGTTTCTGGAACCACAGGAACTATCACGTTCACTGTGGTTGGGTAGTTAGGGGTTCCTCTTTCCTGTCATGCTCTCTTTTTCTCTTCAAGATTTCTTATTTCTGCCTCTTGTGCTCTACATCCTGTCTTTTTTCCTAATTTTCTTCCCAGTTCCCTGAAGATGGAGTATGGCTACCTTTAAGGTGAGATAAAAACAAAAAAAAAACAGCCATACATACAAAAAACACCCCCAAGGCTAGGTAGGTGTGTTGTGTATTGACTTATAGTTGCATGCTTAGATTAGGGGTGACCGCAGGAGTTGATAGCCAGTGTAAGAAGAAGAAGTCTGTCTGCCTCCATCCAAATTCCTGTAGCACGCTTGAACTCCACTCCAACCCCCACACCCCATCCACCCCCCCCCCCCCCTCTCTCTCTCTCTATGCCTGAACATGTGGGCATGTATGTGTGTGTGTCTGTCGTTCTGTCTGTCTGTCTGTCTGTGTGTTCTATATGTGAGTATGGCTTTCAAGAAGTGTATGTGTGTGTATCAGTCTCAGTCTGTTTGCATGCCAGTCGTGTCAAACTTCACACTTCAAGCTTGGTTGTGTGACATCACAGAAAAAAAAAAAAAAAACATGAAAACATTGCACTGAAACATATACAACCTGTTGAATAAGTTATAAAGTATACACACCTTAAACTAGAACAAGATGCAAGGCAATAAACTTATTCCCAGTTGTACATATGTCGACTTCCCACTACAAAAATAAACATTAAAAAAGCGGCGTCAAAGCGGTACATCGGCGTCAAACCCTTGTTGTTTGCATCACTGGACGGGCGTTCTTACCACTGAACTTGCACGCCAGGCTACCAGCAGCATGTTGAATGTAACCATGTAACCAATATAATTTGAAAGTGCACTGCAGGGACGAAAGCCTTTTTTTTTGCCATTTCCACCCGAATTATTGCTAAATAGCTCAAAATAAGACACCGGTCATCATCCTTGACCCATAAGAAACATAAAATTACAAGTTTCAAGAAAGATTGACACACTAGTTTTGTCTGGAGCATGTAAACATAATTTTCTGGACAGACTATACCAGACAGAGTACAGACAGACAGCATTTCCTCAGTCCCGTTTTAAAGTACTCTCTGTTCTTAAGAACTGGAAGTATAAAATCGGAGAGCTCAGACCTCTGCCAAGGTAGCATTTTAAAGAAGGAGAAAAAAATGTAATATATGTATTTGTATTACCTCCCACTTAGGTTGACATTTGGTACCCTTAAGGTTGATATATGTATTTGTATTACTTCTCACTTAGGTTGACATTTGGTACCCTTAAGGTTGATATTCACTGTACATTAGAACTAAGGGGAATGTCTTAAGGTTTCCCTCTTTTTCTCTGTTTTATTCAAGCTGACAACAATACAGCTGAGCTATGCACAACTTCACGCTCCAAAAGCATGCTATCCACAAATGGGTTATGGCATTTCAAAATGGACTAGAGGTCTAAATGTGCCTTTTAGTTTTGATGCACACTGCTATGGAAAGAAAGTCTTAGTCACTCAACCAGTTGCTTGATTACTTTTACAGTGTTAAGCTCCTTTGGCTGGGCTCCCCTCACCCAACCTCCCTACTCATACAAACACACACATTTACACTTTTACAACCCTATCCCTAACCTAACCCTATTCCTAACCTTATCTAACCGTAACCCTAACCTCCCTACTCATACAAAGCACACACATTTACACTTTAACAACCCTATCCCTAACCTAACCCTACTCCTAACCCTATCTAACCCTAACCCTCACCCTAACCCTCCCTACTCATACAAAGCACACACATTTACACCTTTATAACCCTATCCCTAATCTAACCCTACTCTTAACCCTACCCAACCCTAACCCTACCCTAACCCTAACCTTTACCCAACCTCCCTACCCATACAAAGCACACACATTTACACATATACAACTCTAACCCTAAACTAATCCTTCCCCTAACCCTACTCTAACCCTAACCCCCTTGGCAGAGGTTAAAATGTATCATATTCCCTTTTACAGTGTTAACCTCCTTTGGCTGGGCTCCCCTCACCCAAACACCCTACCTATACAAAGCACACACATTTACAAACTTTACAAACCTAACCCTACCCCAACCCTAACCCCAACCCTTATCTTAACCCTAACCTATATAAAGCACACACATTTACAACTTTACAACCCTAACCCTACCCCAACCCTAATCCTGACCCTAATCCTAATCCTAACCCTAACCTCCTTGGCAGAGGTTAAATATATTTCCCTTTTACAGTGTTAACCTCCTTTGGCTGCATTCCCCTCACCAACATCCCTTCCAATACAAAAGCACACACATTCACACCTTTACCCTATCCCTAACCTGAACCTACACTTAACCCTATCTAACCCTAACCCTGACCCTATCCTTCACCCAACCTCCCTACTCATACAAAGCACACATTTACAACCCTAACCCTAACCTAACCTTATCTAATCTTACCCCCTAACCTTACCTAACCATAACCTCCTTGGCAGAGGTTAAAATATATATTCCCTTTTTACAGTGTTAACCTCTTTGGCTGGGCTCCGCTCACCCATCCACACTACCTATACAAAGCACACACATTACAACTTTACAACCCTAACCCTAACGCAACCCTAATCTTAATCCTTAACCCTAACCCTGACTCAACCCTAACCCATTATGAAAACCTATGCATCCTCTAAAAACATTACCCTTCTTCTCTCCCATCTCTTTTCCCCTTTCTTTCACACACACACACACACACACGCACACACACACACACACATATATATATATATATGTCTACCAAAGTGGTGACTTATACAATGTGAACACAAACACAATATATGTCTTCCTAAGTGGTAACTTATACAATGTCGCCTTAACACCTGTCAAATCTTAAGTCGCCCTAAGTCTGACCAAATATTTAAAATCCTTAAGGCGACCGGGCAAAAAAGCTATATCTGTTTTACTAAAAAACCAATTAATGTCCTTGTTAGCATAAGCATAGCAATGCTAAAAGATGGCAGTTATCAGCTTTCAGCCTCCCCTGCCCAAGGATGTTGAATATAACCCAGGTCTCTATAAGGTCACTTTTCAATGTAGTCACCGTAAGTAGGAATTAATTCTTATATATATATATATATATATATATATATATATATATATATATATATATATATTCTTAGGTGACACCTTTGGTTGGTTTTTTGAAAACTCAACAAACATACTACGGTATTGCACACCAGCCTTTTTCTGGGATAGCATTCTTCTTAAACCGAAAAGGCAGAGGAGTCAAATTACCACTTTCCGCGGTCACTGAGGAGAAACAATCAGGTTTCGAAATATACCGGTATCTGACCAGGAGTTATATGTTGGTGAGCTTCCTCCCCATTGGAGATGTCTCCCCCTTTGGAGACTATAAGCTTGCTGAAGGTCGTTTCCCCTATTTCTCTACTACAATCTAAAGACATAAGAGCAAGCTTTGTTTATAATTCAATATATATATATATATATATATATATATATATATATACATATAATAAGTACAAGAATAAAAGCAGGCACACCAGCCACACACTCTTCATGTTTTTTTAAAGCTTCCTCCTTTTATTTAGGCTTTGTCTGTATCAGTACCCCTTGTTTCACATTGCACACTATATATATATATATATATATATATATATATATATATATATATATATGCCTGCATGAGTGTATTCAGAACACACACACACACACACACAC
>JADBJO010014708.1:45000-46528 GCA_016801955.1 Conus betulinus
AGAGAAGGGGAGGGGGGTTTATTTAAGCGCGTCATATATATTGTCATTCTGTGCGTGGACTGATCACAAAGAGACTTTCTTCCTTTCACTTTCTTTGCAATTTGTGTCTATACAATTTGGCATTATAGATGTAAGAGGTGATAATGGACTTTTTCTTCAAATCAGTGTTAAGGCAGTGATTTTGGATGCGGCTGCATATTTATTGATTATTCGATTCGACCTTCTTTCTGTATTTTTTTTGTCTTTTGTTTTAAAAAAAATACTGCTGATTCCACCACAGAGGATTTTCGACTAAGGCATCAAATAATATCAACTGTCTAACTAACAACACTGGCGTCCATCGAACACATACGGCATACACTAAGCCTACATTGATACAATGAACAAACAGAATAGCATGGCACCACACACACGCTTGGGTCCTTCATTCGGCAATCTTTACGTATACTTAAGTTACAGGTCAACGATGTACGTAGGTATTAAAAAAATACGGAAACAACCTGTCCTGGTGGTTTTGGACAGCTCAGTACCGAGCCCTCTTCTTTCTTGCGTCGTAATTTTTCTAATCATCTCTTCGCATTCCAAGCTGCGACTACTTCCTCCTCTAGCTTTTTTGAGCATGGCCATCCAGGGGGAGTGGGGGGGGAGGGGTGGGGGGAGGGGCAGAGCGGGGGCTGCGGGGTGAAAAGGGGGGGGGGGGTGAAGGTCCAGGCAGGACGACTATTGTGACCTAGGCGGTAGGCGATAAAACATGAGTACCATTGTACTAGTGTGAATAATATGTGTGGGTCGATACATAAGTCTAACCTCTCTCTTCTTGTGTTGGGCCATGGGATGTTGACGATTTGGCAGGAAGCAGCTACTGTATGTGCCTGGGTTGAGACATGTCTCTTGGAGTCTTCTCTTGGATCTTCCTCTTCCAAGCGTTGGCTCTGGACATTTGGTTTACAGATTGGGCAAAGTTTTTCCAGTTTCTTGGTCTGGGGTTCTGTCGCTGCTACTGGCTGGAGTGCAGCGGGGGGGTCGTTCAACCGCCTGCAGCCTCGGTCGTGGTCGTTTGTCGTTCACTCTCAGACAGTGATGACTCTGCCCCAGGTCCGTACTCTCATCATCCTGTTCGTTGAAACGGGAAGTAAACTTTTCCTGATGATCAAGATACTAACCCTGAAATTGTGTGGCAGCTATAACGTATGGGTGTAAGAAAATGATTGCAGAGAGTCCGACTTTCTTGTGTCCTCCTGACCTCTGAGGTCTGTTCAAAACGATGTTCTATGTGAACCTCGTTCTCAGCATCCATAAATCAGAGTTGCTGGCACTATTACCTTGTCTCCTCCTCATCCCTTTCTTTCTCCTTCCGATACGTAGTTTACAAGCTTTCACCTCTACTTCTTCCAACTCATAAGATCAACTCACTCTAACTCTTCCTCTGTCGTGTTGTAGATACCTCGCTGTCGCGCAGTTTCTTTGGTTTTCATCTAAGTGCAGTAGTTGCCGAAGAAAGACAGACTTTCTTTTTTTTTTCAATCTT
>JADBJO010014709.1:2500-12500 GCA_016801955.1 Conus betulinus
CATTTCATTTCCGATTTCGTTTTGATTAAATCGAGGTTATTTGTATTTGTTTCTGTCTGTCTCTGTGTTTGTCTTTTGATCTCCCTTGCATCCTTGGGTGGATCCTCAAGTGTAGGCTCAAAGCTTGCCCCCTACATTTTATACTATTTGCATAATATCTGTGGTTTTTTCAGCAACTTTTTTCCTCCCCACACTTTCATTTGGATTCTTTTACTACTCTTCGCTGGCTGTTTCGTGGGTGCTATTGGATTCTTTTTTGCACCCTTGGTGTGAGAACACCACGCTATTAGGGACTGTGGTGTGTTTCTATTTGACGCCGGGAGCGCAGATACAGCCAGTCGTGTCTCCCTGATGAGTTTTCGACCCAGCGGACGAAAGGCCTCGGAGCAGGCAATACAAATATATCTGCCTTTAAAAGGGATTGCGATGGTTCCCTTATGCAGCCAGTGAAGAGTTTTCATATTTTCTTAATTTCATGTTCCCAGTTCTTACATCTTCAACCTTCTGCTGCCCCCCTCCGCCCTCCTTAAGTTCAAAGTTCTGCTAAGTCATTACTGTGAAGACAATTTAGTTGATGGCCTGCGCTTGTTTTTCCCCCACTATTAGATTGTTCGTCTTTGTATTTGTCTGACTTTATTCAAGTTTAAAAGGCTGTGCCAGTCTTGAATAAAAGTTACTCTGTGTTAGGTTTCCTTATGGGAGCAAAGACTACCCCACTTGTTTACTGTCCGTTGGAAAGAGACAAATGCAAGAATAAGTGTAGTATACGTTTCGGCTCCGAGTTGTTTTTTCCGAAATACTTAGCAATACGAGACGGATCTACAGAGTGCAGGAAATGTAATTACGGGGAGGCAAGAGACTAAAAGGCTTACAATGAGATTTAAAAAAAAAGAGCAGTAGAAACAACTGAGGTATCATCTGTATCGTATTCTTCCACACAAATGGTTATTTTTTGTGGCCATTATCATCCACAGAGGAATTCAAGGGTCAGAACCAAAATGTTAAGATCGTAATATGACAACAGAAAGTTAACACGGGAAATTGAGTCTCGCAACAAATGTTCAAACTTCAGGCACTAATTCATTTATGGCAAAACTTTATTCTTTTGAAAGCTCAGGTCAGGTGATCGATGCTAATGAGAGATACACATAACTTTACAGACATTTTTGCAGACCTACTTACTTATAATACTATTATGAAATGATAATAAATAGACACTAAGAACGCCACGTCAAATCAAACACCCAAAGCAAACAAACAATTGATTTCTAAGATGAGGATGCTTTTTACGTCACTGATGACTGAGGCTGGGCCTATCCCCTCTACCATCCAGAATTTGTCTAAATATACTATAATCATCACATGAGCTAGAAGAAAATATTTAGCACTAACATTAAACCACAACGTCCATTTGGGATAGTTTAGAAGACTGCATAGACTTATACCAACAGAAAACTGTTTATCGGTATGCAGATTGGTTTACACCTTGTTTTGTAACTACTGTAGTTACGTACAAACTATTCGCCCTGTTTTCCGAAGTTGTGATACTGTCAGTGCTTTTTGGGATGACGTATTATAACTGCCATGCAGAAAATGTACGCCTTGTGATTTTGTTTATGGATATGCACTTTTATTTGGCTCACAGGCGAGTCAAACGAATGATTTTGCGGAATTCTACGTGCACAGGACAATCAAAGCACAGGGAGACACTGAACTGAGAGCACTAGTTTCTCTGTTGAAAGAAATCACGCACGAAAAGTGAGGAAGATAGAAGGCAGCCTTGACGAACTTCAACTAATGTATGGAACCATTCACCAAGAGTACGCTGTGTTAGTACCGCACAAGTCGTTTTGGAATACGGTTGTTGGTTGGTACCGATGAGCCTCTGTCCGATGTTAAATTACTTTACTATGGCCCATAGTGCCTCCTGACAGACTCTGTCGAACGCCTTCTTGAAATCTATGGAGACGTGATGAACTCGCTTGTGCTGGAAATGGTTTTTTTTTTTTTGCAATGTGTATGTCGTCAAAATCTGGTCATTGCCTTGGGAGAATCCAGACTGTTCTTAAGAAATGATGGCATCTGTTTTGCGGCTACAGTCTATTCTGAATGACTTTGAGCATCACTTCAATGGCGTGGCTGATCCAGCGTATAATGCGGCAGTTCTGGCATTGTCAGAGATTTCCTTTCTTGGGAAGGGCGATGGTTAGCGATGGAGTCCATGACGTGGGTTTCTCTCGGTGTGCCAGATTCCGTTGTAGATGGCAGTTAGGGTATTAGTTCTTGTGTCACCATGTTTCAAGAGTTCTGCAAGGATGCTGTCGAAACCTGCAGCTTTTCCACATTTTAAGGATTTTATTGCAGCTATGACTCCTTCAGGGAGTGTCAGAAAGCCATCATCATCGCTTGATGAATCCTGTGTTATTAGTACACTTGGCTGCACTTTGCTTTGTTTATTGTAGAATTCAGAACAGTGTTCTGTTCACCTTTAAATGATGTCCTCTTCCGTGTGAGACAATTGTTATCTTGGTCCTAAATGGTGCTAACGCTGCTTTTATCTTGAAAGCTTTCTTTGTGTTGTTCTTGTATAGCTTGTTAATGTCCACACGCTGTTGTTCGATCCAGGTTTACTGAGTATTTGTCATGGTTTGACTGATTCTCTTGCTGGTAGCTCTGTATTTCTCATTGCTTCACTGATTCTCTTGCTGATAGCTCTGTATGTCTCATTGTCTCACTGATTCTCTTGCTGATGGCACTGTATTTTTACGCCTCATGATTCTTGATCAGTGTTAAATTTCCTCCTAATCGCACAAAACCCCAAGACCTGCTGGGCATTGTGGAACATTAAAGAAAAAAAAGACTGAGACAACAAAATGAGAAAAACAACAACAACGACAACGACAATAACGACAATAGCAATGCCACTATATCGTCTTTCTGACAGAAATAAAAGGACGTTTACAAACAGCTCAAGCTGATCTGTATGTAAATCAAAATAAAGTCCCTCCCGCATTTCATGTTTTAATGAACAAACTATAAAAAACAGAGGACTCCTGTTTCATGCCACAAATCATGACTGGCACATCATTGCAACATATTAATGGAGTAACATGTTACATTGTAGAGACTTCCTGTGACGTCTGTGTATTACTTCCTGTGCCCAATATGTAAGAAATGTCCCTATATTTGTCGTTATCTCCTTTAAATGTTTTTTTTTTTTTTGAGAAGCACACACACACACACACACACACACACACACACACACACACACACACACACACACACACACACACACACAACACATAGAGACACACACACACACACACACACACACACACACACACACACACACACACACACGCACACATATGCACACACAGACACACACACGCATGCACGCATGCGCACACACACAAAACACAGTCATACATATGTATATTATATATATGTCAATATATATGTATATATATATAGTGTACATCTTATTTGATTTTCTGATGTAAGTCATTTTTCTGATAATTTCATGCCATTAAAGTCTGTTCTGTTCCAACACAGAGAGCTAATGTATGTCTTTCCGATGTATGATTTCTCATTTGCACAAAGCTGTATTTCTTTCAATGCTGAACTGCTTTTGTTTCTGTAGAAATTCTTATTTGTGGTAAGAATCGAAACCGTTAATCTGTACAAAATGAGACATATATTACAAAATGACGTCGGCACGTACTAAGATCTCCAGAGAACAAATCATAAGATCACTACTAAGTGTATTGTTTTGTTGTTGTTGTTGTTGTTGTTGTGTGTGTGTTGTTGTTGTTGTTGCTCTTGTTGTCGTACCCTGGCTAAAAGACTCTAGGGATCATCCAAACAGCTGAAGCATTTGAACACTATGGTACAAATGCATCAGCTGGGATGAGAATATTACGTATGTGACTGTTTTTGATTACCTCGCCACATAGGCAGCCACACTCCGACGTCGGGGGATTTGGGAGACTGATAATGTTATGCTAGGAGCTTGTCACAACTGAAGACAATCCCTGCAAAACTATTCAGAGCATAACAACATTTTGATGTAGCCTTTCTGTTCTAGCCTATGTCAATTGGCCTGACAGCCTTAAGTCAAGGCAAAGTGTATTGTTTTAATAACGGATGCAACCTACACCTTCAATTATTTGAATATCAACATTTCGGGGAGGGGGGTGTGGTGGGCGGGCGAATTTTAGCAGGAAAAGATCTATTGAAAAGATCAGTTTCCTTGTTGAACCAGATATGTTTTTGATCATCATGATAATGTTGATGCCAAACAACAGAGGAATATCGAGACCTATGATATTATTATGATATGGTGGAAGAAAGAAAATTTTAGGACATGAAACACTACGTACAAATCTGCATACGGGTACGTGTATGAATGCTTACGTGCGCACAAGGATGTGTGTGTGCGTGTGTGTGTGTGTGTGTGTGTGTGTGTGTGTGTGTGTGTGTGTGTGTGTGTGTGTGTGTGTGTGCGTGCGCGTGCGTGCGTGCGTGCGTGCGTGCGTGCGTGTGTGTGTGTGTGTGTGTGTGTGTGTGTGTGTGTGTGTGTGTGTGTGTGTGTGTGTGTGTGTGTGTGTGTGTGTGTGTGTGTGTGTGTGTGTGTGTGTGTGATAAGAGGATGAAACTCCAGAATAAATGTGTGCATAGACTTTAAGGAAAGGAGGAAAGCAGAATCTGTGACGTGAAGCATTTGATAATGATGAATATCCCGGACTCGGTGATCCATAATGATACCACACCATTGCACAACCATGTGACAACAGCTGCATCTAATGCTTCGCTTCATGATGCTGTGTCAAAGTTGTTTTCAGTGAGATGGAGTTTTTTTTACCATGGGACAATCCTGACAATATATAGTGAGCGTGGACGTGGAAACCATTGCGCGCAAAGTTAAAACAAACATTCTGGGGTTCATGTTTCTGATTGGTGGACCAGGTAACGCCATCAACATGGCAGTGTTCTATCAGCAAGGTCTCAAGGATCGTGTCAATCTGTGTCTCTTTGCTTTGTCTTTCGCTGATCTAATGTACTTGATGACATCAATGTGTATTCAAGGTGAACAACTGCACTTGCAATTCACTACTACGGAAAGATTCGGACCAATAATGACTTTCTTAACGAACAACACTTTGCAGGATTAGTAGGATTTGGTTACGTTTCTCAAGTTCTTTCTGCTGTCATTGCCAGTGAGAGGTGCCTCTGTGTCCTCAATCCACTTAAAGTTCAAGCCATTCTTCGTACCAGAACAATGGCTCTAGTCATTATTGTCATAAATGTGCTGGTGGTCGGTCTGTATTTTATAGTGGCATTCCGATACCGCATAGGCTGTGTGTATGATCCAATGTCCGGTGTTGTTGTGAAGACATTTGTTGTTGGTGACTTTTACAAAACCCACCAACAGTTTTTGGATCACTTGAGTGGCTCTGTGTTTGGTCTTGGTTTGCCTGGGTTAGTGATGACTGTCGTGCTGGTGACAACATTAGTTACCACGGTTAAGCTTCGTCAGATTGTGACATGGAGAGCAGGAACATCCTCCTCCATCTCTGCCCGTGAAGTGGCCCTCACCAAGATGCTGGTTGGTATTTCCATCCTGTTCACTGTCTGTGTCTTCCCCTTTGCTGCAGCCAGACTCACCTGGTTGTTTTTCCCAGAAATGAATGCTGGTCGACGTAACCAAAACTTGTACCAGACCAGTTTGTGGATCAGTCAAATGTTCGTTTACGTCAACTCCAGTTTCAATATTTTTGTCTACTACGCTATGGGATCTCGCTATAGGCAGACATTCAGAGCACTATTTACAGGACAAATAAGGTCTAAAAAAACATTGATGCATTCAAACAGAAATGTGTGGCGATGCCTTGCTTTTATTCATAAATAACATAAAAGAATTAGGAAGTGCATTGATGCCTTTTAGGTATGGCTTTCTGAATATAATGAATTTAGATCATGTTATTTACATGTTTTCCCTTGTGGTTACTAATCCAGTATGAAAACGACAGAAATATCTACTCTCTTTCTGTTTGTCTGTCTCTGTCTGTCTGTCTGTCTCTCTCTCTCTCTCTCTCTCTCTCTCTCTCTGTACATACTAAATGCTAGATTAACTGAATGGGCTGAAACTGACGAAAAAAAATAGTGGAAGAACAAGCAGGTTTCAGAACCAGTTACGGCACCATAGCCCTTAAATGTACACTATATTCTTTGATTAAGAAACATCTACTCTGCAAATCGAAGCTCTACATTGCATTTGTAGATTTCAAGAAGGCCTTTGACTCGGTAAATCGGAATGCTCTGTGGAATGTACTCCGTAGAAGTGGTGTTAACAGTAAATTGTACATGGCTATTAGAGGGGTCTACAACTCAGTGTTTGCATGTTTGCGTGTGAAGAGTGAGTATTCAGATTATTTTGAATGTCCAAATGGAGTAAAACAAGGATGCTTGCTAATTGCACAGTTGTTTTTCTTTTTTTTTCATAAACGAACTGGTGGTGGAATTGTCCCGCAAAGGAAGACATGGTATCCAGATGATACCTGGAGTAGTTGAATTAGTTTTACTACTGTATGCTGATGATGTTGTTCTTCTATCCGGAACAGTTGTAGGTTTGCAAAAGCAACTTAATGTATTGAAAGAAGAAGCAGACCACTTAGGTTTATCAGTTAACTTGGATAAGACGAATATAGTGGTCTTTAGAATGGGTGGCCACTATCAGTGTATGAAAAAATGGTCTTATGGAAATGCAGATGTTCAAGTAGTTAATTATATATAAATATCTTGGAATGATATTTTCAACAAAATTAACTTTCCGTTACGCATGGGAAGAATCTCTGATAAAAGGGAAAAAAGGTACCATTGAAATTCTGAAATGCCTGAGAAAACTGAACTGTACAGACTGTGTATATTTTGGAAAATGTTTGATACACAATAAAACCTCTTCTTACTTACGCAGCTGAAATTTGGGGCTTACATGAAAATTCAGATGGAAAAAGTACATACGTATGCCATGAAGCGTTTCCTTCAAGTACCTATTCATTCATCCTACACCGTTTTATATGGAGATATGGGCAGATACCCTTTGTATATACAGTACATTAGTGAAATGTAAGATCTTGAAGCTACCCCAGTCCTGTTTGAGCAGGCAAACCTATTATATGATGCTTCTAGAAATGGAAAAAGGTAAAGAAAAACTGGGCTTATAAAGTAAAGAAAGTCCTTTCAGAACAGGGTTTTGGAATAGTGTGGATGACCCAGGGAAGTATGAAATGAGCAACAGTTCATTGCGGAATTTAAAGACAGGCTTATTTATTCTTTTAAACAGAATTGGCACTCAGATATGGAAAGTAAAGAAAAATATCGCTGGTTTTTCTCATGTAAGAATGTGTTCCTTTCTGAAAAGTTTCTCCATGTCATAACAGATAAATGGCACAGAATAAATTACGCAAGCTTTAGGTTGAGAACTTTAGGTTTTAATGCGAACAAAAGATGGTTTGAATGTGAAACACCCACAGAATCTCCTTGTCCTGCATGTAGACACATTATGATGACGAAAATCACTTTCTGTTCCACTGTACTGCTTATAATGAAGTGCGGACAAATTGTTCATTTATCCAGTTAGATATAGCGAAAAGACAAAATGTCGCTGGCGTGTTATCATCAGACGATGAACTTGTGATTAAATCAGTTGCGAAATTCATCGCGGAAGCATTGAAAATTAGACAGATGAAGGCTAGTGAAATTTTAGATAATACATTATAAGAGATATCTGAATGAATATCATCATTCAACGCATGTTGAAGAGATCAGTAGAATACAATACCATCATTTAATTGAGTGGATGGTCGAGTCAGTCTTTTTTCATGTTGAAGAGATCAGTAAAATACAATGTCATCATTTGATTGAGTGGATGGTCTAGTAGTCTTAAGGAGTTTTTGTTTTAAACTTTACTACATTATTCCTGTGCGTTAGGTGAGGAGGACATAACGAAATGTGTACGAATTTATTTGATTTTGTTAACTTTGGATTAGATACACACTAGGAATGGAAGTGTAGTGTTTGTTTGCAGGAAAGGAAGAGGGAAATGTTTCTATTCTTCTGTATCTTTCCCCCCTTGTCAAAAGACCTCTTTGGTAATGACAATAAAATATCAAAAGTGTCTCTGTGAGTGTGTGCGTACGCGCGCGCCCGCGTCAAGTATCCAGAAAATAATTCCAAGTTACATTGCTTTTTTTTCTTTTAGACCAGTAGCTTTTTCTGTACATCCGCAGTGCTCAGGAAAGGCGATGTTGCGCGTCCCTTGTGACCATCAGTGAAATGATCTCTTTGGAGCACACATGGATTGTCATTGAGGTATCATGGCACAGTTTAGTGGAAACCACCGTTGGAGACTTTCTGGGCCTGACTCTGACAAATCTTAAAGAAATGTTAGCAAACCGCCCCAAAAACGTGTGGACAAACGAATCACAAGACAAAACACGACGCGTTTCGACTCTTAGGTCTTCTTCAGGCAAGATACAACACAATTATTGCAACGACAATGAACGAAAAATCACTTAGCTTCAGTCTCTTCAGCGCAAGATAGGCGTTGAATGAAAACGAGGCTGTCAGAAGGGAGATAATGTGTGAGTCAAGGTAGCAATGATTATATTATTAGTATTGATAGGAATACTAATAATGATAATGATGATAATCAAAATACTGAAAAAAATGAGGATTACTACTACCACTTCTGGTGATAATTTATTATGGCAATAGCAGTTATAGTATGGGGGAAAGGAGAGTGGGTTAGAGAATTCCAAAAAAAGCATGGTTGCCGTGGCAAACAGTCTTAGCGGCGATGGCGATAGCGGTGACGTTAATGGTAGTGATGGCAATAGAAAAACTAACAATCGTATTAATGATGACATTGCTAACAACTATAGTGAAGGTAATGGTAATAATGGTACTGATAATAAAAGCATGATACAGAAATATATTTCATATGTATAGTAATAGTAAATAGTTCTTAAAAAGGGATAATAATAATGATAATAATAATAATTATGATGATAATAACAATAATGATATAGAATAAACAAATTGAATAAAAAAATTATAACAATATTAATCACAGTAATGATAATGATAGTACTAAAACACATATACAAAACAAAAAACGGTTCACATCTTAGTACTTTCTGCATATTTGATATCTTTTTCGCCACAGCTTTATTTTATGTCATTTGTAAATTTTGTTTTAAAAAACCATTAAGTTTAAGTCTGTGGATCAAAGAGGTCATTGACCTTACATGAAGTGTGTGTGTGTGTGTGTGTGTGCGTGCGTGAATACGTGCGTGCGTGCGTGCGTGTGTGTGTGTGTGTGTGTGTGTGTGTGTGTGTGTGTGTGTGTGTGTGTGTGTGTGTGTGTGTGTGTGTGTGTGCGTGCGTGTGTTTGAGAGAGAGAGAGAGAGAGAGACAGAGACAGAGAGATAGTGAGATTGTTTTGTTAAATCATCCTCATACTTTATAATATGTGACAGTTTTCAGGATAGCCTCCCCACCCCCCCCCCCCCCCCAATACCCCCACTCCCTACACACAAAGGGAAAAAAATAATAAAACTAAAAAAAAAAAAAGGGGGGGGGGGGGGGGGGGGTAGAAATACGTTGTTCAGGTCATCCAGGACGGAGAAGCAATCAGGTTCCGCTACAAAATGATGGTGAAGCATATTGTTACAGGAGAAGTAATCAGGCTTCGAGACAAAATGATGGCCAAAACAATGCTACAGAAGTATTCGGCCTCCAAACAAAATGACGATGAAAACATTTTGTTTCAGAGAAGTATTCAGACTCTGCTGCAAAATGACGGAGAAAACATGTTGTTACAGGAGAAGTATCCACGATCCACAACAAATGATGGCGAAAACGTGTTCTTACATAGAAGTATCCAGGCTCCACCACAAATGATGGAGAAAAAACATGTTGATACAGGAGGAGTGTT
>JADBJO010014709.1:15000-17926 GCA_016801955.1 Conus betulinus
CTTCGCTCACCTACCCCTTGCGCGCGTTATTTATATCACTGTGCCGTGTTTATTATATCACTGTACTAGTATTTAGCTTGTATATTTATACCTCTACGCGCGGCCGATCGACTTTACTTATCCCTTGCTCGATCAAAAAAAAAACAACAAAAAAAAAAACAAACAACCCCCCCCCCCCAAAAAAAAAAACTAACTCGTCACATCGACGTGGGGGCTCGTCCGGGATTGTATACAGTAATACACTTTGCATTGTTAAATACAATTCACTCAAAATTTTATTTGCTTTGGCTTGTCCAAAAAATTTGGACAAAGAGCAGAATTAAGAGCAAATAGGCTGATTGAGTGGAGTCCAGGAGGGAAATCTTTTTTGTTTGTTGTGTGAACGATTATCTTACACAGCAAATAATAAGAGTGTGTGGGTTGACGTTATAATCAATTCATTTTGATATTTACATCGTGTGATTCTTTGCTTTTGTTGTACTTAGTGGATATTTGATGGCTAAGAATTGTATAACACCCATCCAAATTCCAGCAATGTCATTTTCTTTGGATCCAATTAATGAGAATACAGAAAGTTGACGCAAATTTGGACCGCTTTAAAAGATTGGCAAATGAATTCGGCCTAGACCCAGAAAAGCGTAACATCAAATTAGCACAAGGTCTTAGAGGTGTTGCGTATGATGTGTGCATGGTTCCACCCACCACAGATGGAAACCAACCCAATCCCACCACACTTAGAAAAGTAGAGTCCTACCAAGCCCAGTCAAGCATGAAATGTTAGAACGCCCCCCAGATTGTTGCCTGCTCCCCAACCGGCCCCCCACCCCCACCCCCCTACTCCGGGCTCCATCTTCTTTAAGGCCTTAAATAAATACATAAATAAAATAAAATAAATAAATTAAAAAATAAAATAAAATAAAAAAAAAAAAAAAAAATGAATAAAAAAAATAAAAAAAAAAAAAAAAACATAAATAAATAAATTTTTTAAAAATAAAAAAAAAAAATAAAAAAACAAACAAAACAAACAAACAAGAAGAAACAAACAAACAAAACAAAAAAAAACACAACAACAACAACAACAAAAGAATTCGGTGCCTTTTACAACTGTCATGGCAAATTAAAACAAACAAAACAAGAAAAAAAAACAAACAAACAAAAAAAATAAAATTCAGTGCCTTTTACAACTGTCATGGCAGAATGTTGCTTTGATTTTGGTTGTCTTTTACCATGTTCATCAGCAGTCGTTACATCACTAGAGATTACCACTAAAGATTACCAGGAGTAGCTATTTGAGGTCCCTCCTGTTTTGTTCGCTGACTTGTTTCTGTTACAAGGCAGGTCTTCAGCTGTGACGATGCATGTTTCGCTGCGACGCGGCCATAAGATCAGCCATAACTAGGACTATTGGCCCTCAATGCAGCTACAACAACCTTAACTTTCGATGTTTCATAGCAATGCAACTACATTAGCCGTAACGATGTTTTGCATGTTTCATAGCAACGCGACTACATTAGCCGTAACTGTGTTGTTTTGCATGTCTCTCATCATTTCTACCACTTGTTTTCCACAATGCAGCTACATTAGCCGTGACTCGACATGTTCTACATCAGCTGTGACTCACATGTTTCTTATCCAATGCGGCTACTTTAGCCGTGACAATGTTTTCTGATCTTGTATGCTTCTCAGCGATGCGGCTCTATTAGCCGTGACCAATGTTTTCTACTCAATGCAGCTACATCAGCTATGATCTTGCATGTCTCTCGGCAATGCGGCCCTATTAGCCGTGCCCTATAATTTCTACTCGATGCAGCGACATCAGCTGTGATCTTGCATGTTTCTCAGCAATGCGGCGCTATTAGCCGTGCCTTCTATCTTCTACTCAATGCAGCTACATCAGCTGTGATCTTGCATGTTCCTCAGCAATGCGGCTATATTAGCCGTGACCTATGTTTCCTACTCAATGCAGCTACATCAGCTGTGCTCTTGCATGTTTCTCCGCAATGCGGCTCCATTAGCCGTGACCCATGTTTTCTATTCAATGCAGCTACATCAGCTGTGCACTTGCATGTTTCTCAGCAATGCGGCTACAACAACCTTAACTTTGGACGTTTCATAGTAATGCGACTACATTAGCCTTAACTATGTTTTGCATGTTTCATAGCAACGCGACTACATTAGCCGTAACTATGTTTATTTTGCATGTCTCTCATCATTTCTACCACTTCTTTTCCACAATTCAGCTATATTACTTGCATGTTTCTCAGCAATGCGGCGCTATTAGCCGTGCCCTCTATGTTCTACTCAATGCAGCTACATCAGCTGTGATCTTGCATGTTCCTCAGCAATGCGGCTATATATTAGCCGTGACCTATGTTTCCTACTCAATGCAGCTACATCAGCTGTGCTCTTGCATGTTTCTCAGCAATGCGGCTCCATTAGCCGTGACCCATGTTTTCTATGCAATGCAGCTACATCAGCTGTGCTCTTGCATGTTTCTCAGCAATGCGGCTCCATTCGCCGTGACCCATGTTTTCTATTCAATGCAGCTACATCAGCTGTGCTCTTGCTTGCATGTTTCTCAGCAATGCGGCTCCATTCGCCGTGTGACCCATGTTTTTATTCAATGCAGCTACATCAGCTGTGCTCTTGCATGTTTCTCAGCAATGCGGCTCCATTAGCCGTGACCCATGTTTTCTATTCAATGCAGCTACATCAGCTGTGCTCTTGCATGTTTCTCAGCAATGCGGCTCCATTAGCCGTGACCCATGTTTTCTATTCAATGCAGCTACATCAGCTGTGCTCTTGCATGTTTCTCAGCAATGCGGCTCCATTCGCCGTGACCCATGTTTTCTATTCAATGCAGCTACATCAGCTGTGCTCTTGCATGTTTATCAGCAATGCGGCTATATTAGTCGTGACCTATGTT
>JADBJO010014709.1:19418-29418 GCA_016801955.1 Conus betulinus
TTCGTCTATCTGTATGTAAAGTATGTTCTTGTTCACGGGCTCGACGTGCGTGCATACGTGTGTATGTGTGTGTGTGTGTGTGTGTGTGTGTGTGTGTGTGTGTGTGTGTGTGAGAGAGAGAGAGAGAGAGAGAGAGAGAGAGAGAGAGAGTGTGTATGTGTGTGTGTGTGTGTGTGTGTGTGTGTGTGTGTGTGTGTGTGTGTGCGTGCGTGTGTGTGTGTGTGTGTGTGTGTGTGTGTGTGTGTGTGTGTGTGTGTGTGTGTGTGTGTGTGTGTGTGTGTGTGTAAAGTGGAAACATGAACAGATTTTAACTTCAGACGTTAACTTCAGCAATGGAGATAGACCGCAAAACACACACACACACACACACACACACACACACACACACACACACACACACACACACACACACACGGACGCACGCACGCACGCACGCACGCGCGCACGCACGCGCACACACACACACACACAGACACACACACACACACACACACACACACACACACACACACACACACACACACACACACACAGAGTTCTTCATATGCAGTGTATATTTTTTCAGACCAACCAGAGCGAGCCGTGGGCATAACGACAACTGATCAACATATTTTATGTCACTCCTGAAACGACCTTCTACCAATAAAGTAGTGTTTTATTTCATTACTAGTTTTACTGTTATTATCATCATCATTCATTACTATTATCTTTAGCATATTCTTAGCAAATATATTGTTTGTTCGTTTGTTTTAGCAATTAAAGAAAAAAACGACGAGACACATTTTAAGGTAACAGTTAACAAAGAAACAACTGAGCCCAAAGACTAACTGATTTAAAGTTGGCGCGAATCGGTTGAAAATGGCGGATTCTCAAAGTTATCACAAATTCAGCACTAAACATAAATATTGTGAAGTTACTGTAACAAATGACAACTATCAACGAAACACTATAAACTCGCAGAATACTAAGATTTGTGTTGGCATAATCCTTGAAAATTTTTCGCTTAAGACCCAATGAAAAGAGACAAATACAAGAATAAGTGTAGTGTACCTTTCAGCTCCGAGTTTTTTTCTTCCGAAATACTTAGCAATATGAGACGGATCTACAGAGTGCAGGAAATGTAATTACGGGGAGGCAAGAGACTAAAAGGCTTATAATTGAGATTAGAAAAAAAGAGCAGTAGAAACAACAGAGGTATCATCTGTCTCTTATTCTTCCACAGAAATGGTTATTTTGGGTGACCATTATCATCCACAGAGGAATTCAAGGTCAGAACCAAAATGTTAAGATCGTAATATGACAACAGAAAAGTTAACACGGGAAATGGAGTCTCGCAACAAATGTTCAAACTTCAGGCACTAATTTATTTATGGCAGAAACTTTATTCCGTTGAAAGCCACGGTCAGATGATGGATATGGATGCTAATGAGATATACATTAACTTTACAGACATTTTTGCAGACCTACTGACTTATGATTCTATTATGAAATGATAATAAATAGACACTAAGGAACACCAGTTAGATCAAACACCCAAAGCAAACAAACAATTGATTTCTAAGATGAGGGTTGTATGAGTCAGGCGAATGTTCTCGAGCATTTAGGCAAATTAAGGGTAGTTTTGCTGTTGTTGAGAGCAAGCTCCTTGGGTTCTTCAAGTGTGCGAATTCAGGCATCACCAGAGGGGAATACCCTGAGTCGTTTACTGAAGGAGGGAGAGTTACTGGGAAGTGTTTCGCGTGTCCGAGGGATAGTAACAAAAGCATGCCAACCTGCTGGTCCTGGGTAGAGGAGAGTGTCCACTTTGAGCACTGGCTATTCACTGGGCTGAAAGGAAGGCAATCGTGTCAGATGACCGTCACGGGTAGGCGACCGTCAACCTGCAGGCAGAGTACAGTGACCTCAGTCGTTCTTGTTCTGAGGAATGAATGGAAGGCTTCGGCCTATTGAGTAATTTGCACCTTGTTGCCTGTAGAGGTAATTAATACTTGAACCATTAGTCCTGGCTGGTATAGAAAGTCCAGGCTGTTAGCACAATGGGTAGCTTTGGGGAATCGAACATGACTTTCAATAGGAGGTTATGCATTAACCACTTGGTATCCAAGTCTTTGTTGGTGCCAGCAGCTTTGGTGAGTGTGTGTATATGTGTAGGTGACTAGTGATTCCATTGGCGGAATGAAAATAACTTGGTGAGTTATTGGTACAAATCATGTGATGTGTGTGTGTGCTGGTGATTCCATTGGTTGAAGCAGTTAAACTCGGGTTCTCTCTTGTTTGAGAAGGGATATAACGTGCCTGGAAAACCAGGAAGTGTGTGACTCACTTAAGGGAAAGTGAACTCGCCCATCTTGCTGATGGCTCAAGAAAATACAGCGAGAAGCAGAGGTTTGCTGTCGCCCTCGTTGTCTCCTGGGTGTGGGGACGTAAGACAGTGGAGGTTTGCTGTAGCTTCGGAGCCGACGACGAGAAGAATTGTCTCCCGTGTGGGGACGGTCGACAGCAAGACGTGTTAGCCTGTTGGAGCCTAGCCTAGACAGGGAACTGCCAGACAACGGTGGGGTGTGCTTGCAGCCAAAGAAGACCTGTGGGAGAGGCCGACAGGAGCCCTTCCGTGGAGAGGGCGAAGAGCGGTGGAGTCCGGGAGACTGTGAGGTGTGTGAGGATGAGGATGCGACTCAAGCTACGTTGCCAGTGTCCCCCAACTGGAATTTGGCCAATCAGGAGGACACAACAGTGTGGCAGCTTCAGCTCGTGGCCGCACAGTGGGCTGAGAGAGAAACTGACGGTCAACCAAGGAATGCTGGCAGTTATGGATGTTTCATTTGTTCTTAAGTTTAAAAGTGTGCAAACAGCATAGTGAAATATTGTCTTTCCAGTTAAGTAAGAATAACTGAAGAACAGGGGATGCGATTTATGAGATTATCTGTATGATGTTTACATTTTTGTATGATACAGATAATTGTGTTGTGTAGGGACGGGTGAGGGCTCGGAGTCAAGTTAAATAAAAGTTGATTATTTTCTGTGAAATGTTATTGGTTTCCCGTCACCTTTGTGCGAACCCGATGTGAGTGACGGAGTGCGTGTGCCTGTGCGAGAGCCCATTTTGGTTGTGAAAGCGTAAATACTTCTGTTTTTAACCCTCTGCATCCCTGAATATGATAATCATATTTTAATAACGAGGGGGAGCATCAGAGACCCATCACAAGGGTGCTTTTTACGTCAGTGATAACTGAGGCTGGGCCTATCCCCTCTACCATACAGAATTTGTCTGAACATACTATAATCATCACATGAGCTAGAAGAACATATTTAGCACTAACATTAAACCACAACGTTCATTTTGGGATAGTTTAGAAGACTGCATAGACTTATACCAACAGAAAACTGTTTGTATATATGCAGATTGGTTTACGCCTTGTTTTGTAACTATTGTAGTTAGGACATACAAACTATCCGCCCCCTGTTTCTGAAGTTGTGATACTCTTAGTGCTTTTTGGGATGAGGTATTATAACTGCCACGCAGAAAATGTACGCCTTGCCATTTTCTTTTATGGATATGTACTTTTTATTTGGCTCACAGGCGAGTCAAACGAATGATTTTGCGGAATTCTACGTGCACAGGACAATCAAAACACACAGGGAGACACTGAGCTGAGAGCACTAGCTTCTCTGTTGAAAGAAACCACGCACGAAAAGTGAGGAAGATAGAAGGCAGCCTGACGAACTTCAACTGATGTATGGAACTATTTCTCCAAGAGTACCTTGTATTAGCACCGCACAAGTCGCTTTGGAATACGGTTGTTGGGTGGTACTGATGAGCCTCTGTCCGATGCTCAGTTACTTTACTGTGGCACATAGTGCTTCCTGACAGACTCTGTCGAACGCCTTCTTGAAATCTATGGAGACGTGATGAACTCGCTTGTGCGGGATTTTTTTTTTTTTTTTTTTGTGCAATGTGTATGTCGTCAAAATCTGTTCATTGTCTTCAGAGAATCCAGCCTGTTCTTCAGCAATGATGGCATCTGTTTTGCGGCTACAGTCTATTCTGAATGACTTTGAGCATCACTTCAATGGCGTGGCTGATCCAGCGTATAATACGACAGTTCTGGCATTGTCTGAGAGTTCCTTTCTCGGGAAGGGTGATGATTAGCGATGGAGTCCATGACGTGGGTTTTTCTCTCGGTGTGCCAGATTCCGTTGTAGATGGCAGTTAGGGTATTAGTTCTTGTGTCTCCATGTTTAGAGAGTTCTGCAAGGATGTTGTTGAAACCTGCAGCTTTTCCACATTTTAAGGATTTATTGCAGCTATGACTTATTCGGGAGTGTCAGAAAACCATCACTTGATGATCCTGTGTTATTAGTACACTTGGATCCAATTTGCTTTGTTTATTGTAGAATTCAGAGCAGTGTTCTGTTCACCTTTGAATGATGTCCTCTTTCCGTGTGAGACAATTGTTATCTTGGTTCTATGGTGCTGACGTTGTTTTTATTTTGAAAGCTTTCTTTGTGTTGTTGTTCTTGTTTAGCTTTTTAATGTCCGCACACTGTTGTTCGTTCCAGTTTTCTGAGTATTTCTCATTGTTTGACTGATTCGTGTGCTGATAGCTCTGTATTTGTCATTGTTTGACTGATTCGTGTGCTGATAGCTCTGTATTTGTCATTGTTTGACTGATTCTCTTGCTGATAGCTGTGTATTTCTCATTGTTTTTCACTGATTCTCTAGCCGATGGCACTGTATTTTTACGCCTCAGTCTTCTTGATCGGTGGTAAGTTCCTCCTAATCGCACAAAACCCCAAGACCTTGCTGGTATTGTGGAACTGAGAGAACAAAATTGGAAAACAACAACAACGACAACGACAATAACGACAATAACAATGCCACTATCGTCTTTCTGACAGAAATAAAAGGACGTTTACAAACAGCTCAAGCTTATCATTTTGTAAATCAAATAAAGTCTGTTGCGCATTTCATGTTTTAATGTAAAAACTATAAAAACGGCGGACTCCTGTTTCATGCCACAAATCATCACTGGCACGACATTGCAACATATTAATGGAGTAACATGCTACATTGTAGAGACTTCCTGTGACTTCTGTGTATTACTTCCTGTGCCCAATGTGTAAGAAATGTCCCTATATTTGTGCGGGTCGTTATTTCCTTTAAATGCTCTTTTTTCTGAGAAGCACACACACACACACACACACACACACACACACACACACACACACACACACACACACACACACACACACACATAGACACACACGCATGTACGCACGCACACACACACACAAACACACTCAAACACACTCATATATATATATATATATATATATATATATATATATATATATATATATATATGTCAACATAATGTATATATAGTGTACATGTTTATTTGATTTTCTGATGTAAGTCATTTTTCTGATATTTCATGCCATTAAAGTCTGTTCTGTTCCACCACAGAGAGCTAATGTATGTCTTTCTGATGTATGATTTCTCACTTGCACAAGCTGTATTTTTTCAATGCCGGATTGCTTTTGTTTCTGTAGAAATTCTTATTTGTGGTAAGAATCGAAACCGTTAATCTGTACAAAATGAGACATATGTTACAAAATGACGTCATCACGTACTCAGATCCCCAGAAAACAAATAATACGTTCACTATTAAGTGTATTGTTTTTGTTGTTGTTGTTGTGTTGTTGTTGTTGCTGATGTTGTTGTTGTCGTACCCTGGCTAAAAGACTCTAGGGATCACCAAACAGCTGAAACATTTGAACACTATGGTACAAATGCATCAGCTGGGAATGAGAACATTACGTGTGTAACCGTTTTTGATTACCTCGCCACATGGGCAGCCACACTCCGACGTCGGGGGATTTTGGAGACTGATAATGTGCTAGGAGCTTGTCACAACTGAAGACAATCCCCGCAGAACTATTCAAAGCATAACAACATTTTGATGTAGCCTTTCTGTTCTAGCCTATGTCAACTGGCCTGACAGCCTTAAGCTAAGGCGAAGTGTGTTGTTTAAATAAAGGATGCAACCTACACCTCAATTATTCGAATATCAACAATTCTGGGAGGGGGGTGTGGTGGGCGGGCAAATTGTAGCAGGAAAAGATCTATTGAACAGATCAGTTTCCTTGTTGAACCAGATATGTTTTTGATCGTCATGATAATGTTGATGCCAAACAAAAGAGGAACATCACGACCTATGTTATTATTATGATATGGCGGTAGAAAGAAAATTTTAGGACATGAAACACTCCGTACAAATCTGCAGATGGGTACGTGTATAAGTGCTTGCGTGCGGACCCGAATGTGTGTGTGTGTGTGTGTGTGTGTGTGTGTGTGTGTGTGTGTGTGTGTGTGTGTGTGTGTGTGTGTGTGTGTGTGTGTGTGTGTGTGTGTGTGTGTGTGTGTGTGTGTGTGTGTGTGTGTGTGTGTGTGTGTGTGTGTGTTGTGTGTGTGTGTGTGTGTGTGTGTGTGTGTGTGTGTGTGTGTGTTGATAAGAGGATGAAACTCCAGAATAAATGTGTGCATAGATTTTAAGGAAAGGAGGAAAGCAGAATCTGTGACGTGAAGCATTTGATAGTGATGAACGTCCCAGACTCGGTGATCCATAATGATACCACACCATTGCAGGACCATGTGGCAACAGCTGCATCTAATGCTCGCTTCATGATGGCTGTGTCACAATTGTTTTCAGTGAGATGGAGTTTTTACCATGGGACAATCCTGACAATATAGTGAGCGTGGACGTGGAAACCATTTCGCTCAAAGTTAAAACAAACATTCTGGGTTCCTGTTTCTGATTGGTGGACCAGGTAATGTCATCAATATGGCAGTGTTCTATCAACAAGGTCTCAAGGATCGTGTCAACCTGTGTCTCTTTGCTTTGTCTTTCGCTGATGAAATGTACTTGATTACATCAATGTGTCTCGAAGGTGAACAATTGCACTTGCAATTCACTACGAAAGAAAGATTCGGACCAATAACGACTTTCTTAAGGAACAACCACTTTGCAGGATTAGTAGGATTCGGTTACGTTTCTCCAGGTCTTTCTGCTGTCATTGCCAGTGAGAGATGCCTCTGTGTCCTCAATCCATTTAAAGTTCAAGCCATTCTTCTGTCGAAAAGATCAGATTTCTCGTTGAACGAGGTATTTTTTTGGTCGCCATGATAATGTTGATGCCAAACAACGGAGGAACATGAACACCTATGTTGTTATCATATGGCAGAAAAAAGTAAATTTTAGGACATGAAACGCTAAGTACGAAATTTACATACGGGTACGTGTATGAATGCTTGCGTGCACGCCTGAATGTGTGTGTGTGTTAATGAGTGTGTGTGTGTGTGTGTGTGTGTGTGTGTGTGTGTGTGTGTGTGTGTGTGTGTGTAAGTAAGTAAGTAAGTAAGTGTGCGTTTGCTTGTTGATAACAGGGTAAAATTCCAGAGTAAATGTGTGCATAGACTTTAAAGAAAGAAGCAACGCAGAATCTGTGACGTGAAGCATTTAATAATGATGAATATTCGGGATTCGGTGATCCAGAACGATACTACACCATTGCACAGCCATGTGGCAACAGCTGCATCTACTGCCTCGTTTCATGATGGCTGTGTCAAAGTTGTTTTCAGTGAGATGGAGTTTTTACCATGGGACAATCCTGACAACATAGTGAGCGTGGAAGTAGAAACCATTTCGCGCAAAATTAACACAAACATTCTGGGGTTCCTGTTTCTGATTGGTGGTCCAGGTAACGCCATCAACATGGCAGTGTTCTATCAACAAGGCCTCAAGGATCGTGTCAACCTGTGTCTCTTTGCTTTGTCTTTCGCTGATGAAATGTACTTGATTTCATCAACGTGTCTCCAAGGTGAACAACTGCACTTGCAATTCACTACGAAAGAAAGATTCGGACCAATGATGACATTCTTCACGAACAACCACTTAGTAGGATTAGCAGGATTTGGTTATGTTTCTCAAGTTCTTTCTGCTATCATTGCCAGTGAGAGATGCCTCTGTGTCCTCAATCCATTTAAAGTTCAAGCCATTCTTCGCACCAGAACAATGGCTCTAGTCATTATTGTCATAAATGTACTGGTGGTTGGTCTGTATTTTATAGTGGCATTCCGATACCACATAGGCTGTGTGTATGATCCAATGTCCGGTGTTGTTGTGAAGACATTAGTTGCTGGTGACTTTTACAAAACCCACCAACAGTTTTTGGATCACTTGAGTGGCTCTGTGTTTGGTCTTGGTTTGCCTGGGTTAGTGATGACTGTCGTGCTGGTGACAACATTAGTTACCACGGTTAAGCTTCGTCAGATTGTGACATGGAGAGCAGGAACATCCTTCTCCATCTCTGCCCGTGAAGTGGCCCTCACCAAGATGCTGGTTGGTACTTCCATCCTGTTTACTGTCTGTGTCTTTCCCTTTGCTGCAGCCAGACTCACCTGGTTGTTTTTCCCAGAAATGAATGCTGGTCGACGTAACCAAAACTTGTACCAGACCAGTTTGTGGATCAGTCAAATGTTCGTTTACATCAACTCCAGTTTCAATATTTTTGTCTACTACGCTATGGGATCTCGCTATAGGCAGACATTCAGAGCGCTGTTTACAGGAAAAATGAGGTCTGAAAAAAAAAAAAAAAACATTGATGCATTTAAACAGAAATGTGTGTCGATGCCTTGCTTTTATTCATAAATAAGATTAAAGAATTAGAAGTGCATTGATGCCTTTTAGGTATGGCTTTCTGAATATAATGAATTTAGATCATGTTATTTACATGTTTTCCCCTGTGGTTACTAATCCAGTATGAAAACGACAGAAATATCTACTCCCTTTCTCTGTCTGTCTGTCTGTCTGTCTCTCCTATCTCTCTCTCTCTCTGTACATAATATATGCAAGATTAACTGAATGGGCTGAAACTGACGAAAAAATAGTGGAAGAATAAGCAGGTTTCAGAACCAGTTTAAAGCACCATAGACCACAAATTTACACTATATTATTTGATTCAGAAACATCTACTCTGCAAATCGAAGCTCTACATTGCATTTGTAGATTTCAAGAAGGCCTTTGACTCGGTAAATCGGAATGCTCTGTGGAATGTACTCTGTAGAAGTGGTGTTAATAGTAAATTGTACATGGCTATTAGAGGGGTCTACAACTCAGTGTTTGCATGTTTGCGTGTGAAGAGTGAGTATTCAGATTATTTTGAATGTCCAAATGGAGTAAAACAAGGATGCTTGTTAATTGCACAGTTGTTTTCTTTTTTTTCATAAACGAACTGGCGGTGGAATTGTTCCACAAAGGAAGACATGGTATCCAGATGATAGCTGGAGCAGTTGAATTAGTTTTACTACTGTATGCTGATGATGTTGTTCTTCTATCCGGAACAGTTGTAGGTTTGCAAAAGCAACTTAATGTATTGAAAGAAGAAGCAGACCGCTTAGGTTTATCAGTTAACTTGGATAAGACGAATATAGTGGTCTTTAGAATGGGTGGCCACCTATCAGTGTATGAAAAAATGGTCTTATGGAAATGCAGATGTTCAAGTAGTTAATTAATTATATATATATATTGGAATGATATTTTCAACAAAATTAACTTTCCGTTACGCATGGGAAGAATCTTTGATGAAAGGGAAAAAAGGTACCATTGAAATTCTGAAATGCCTGAGAAAACTGAACTGTACAGACTGTGGTATATTTTGGAAAATGTTTGATACACAGATAAAACCTCTTACGCAGCTGAAATTTGGGGCTTACATGAAAATTCGCAGATGGAAAAAGTACATACGTATGCCATGAAGCGTTTCCTTCAAGTACCTATTCATTCATCCTACACCGTTTTATATGGAGAAATGGGCAGATACCCTTTGTATATAAGTACATTTGTGAAATGTATTAAGTACTGGTTGAAGATCTTGAAGCTACCCCAGTCCCGTTTGAGCAGGCAAGCCTATATATGATGCTTCTAGAAATGGAAAAAGG
>JADBJO010014710.1:0-13339 GCA_016801955.1 Conus betulinus
ATGTGGGTGGAGAGAGAGAGGGAGGAGGAGAGTGAGGTCTGGCTTGTAAACATGTTGAGTTGTTGCTTTTGTTTCTATTTGCTATTTCTGGATTTTGTTATCAAACTTATAGACTTTGTGAGGTTTTCTTTTACACTTGAGCAAATAATGAGAGAAAGAAAGACAGACAGACAGACAGACAGGAAAGGGGGGTTGGGGTGGTGGTGAGGGAGAGACACAGACACACAGCGAGCACTCTGGCTTGTAACAAAGTCTAGTTGTTGGTTTTTGATGCCATTATTGCTTTCATTTGTTTTAATTAGCGTATGGGAATATGTACAATTATTTGCATTTTTTTACGTACAAGCAAAATAATTGCAGAAAAAGAGAGAGAAGAGAGAGAGAGAGAGAGAGAGAGAGAGAGAGAGAGAGAGAGAGAGAGACAGAGACAGACAGACAGACAGACAGACAGGCAGGCAGCAGGCAGGCAGGCAGGCAGGCAGGCAGACAGACAGAGACACAGGCAGGCAGGTAGACACCAAGCCAGCCAGACAGCCAAACAGCTAGACAAACAAAGACAGACAGACAGGCAGGCAGGTAGACAGACAGACAAACAGACAGCCAGACAAATCCACAGAGCATTCACTGTCGCTCTAACTCGAAAACAGAACAAATGAGTTCATTGTTGTTGCTGTTACTTCTCTGTTGTCGTTCTTCATCTTTCTTCCGCACATGAACTTAATCGCAGTGTATGTAAAAAAACAGGATTAAGAAGACACACTGGGCTTACAGAGAGTTGACAGAGAATTATATCACGGACAACGCCGATCATCAGATCACCGCCATTAAGCGTCCTGCTGAAGGAGACCCTGCCTGCCCTGCCCTGCCGCCGAGTCCATTCCATGGCGCTGAGCAGGTGCCCGTTCTCATCCAGTGTATGCAGGAAATCAACTTCAAAGACCCGCAACTGACGACAAGTCATAGAGCCAGGGTGAGTGACCCCTCCCCCCTCCCCTTGCCCCCCTTCCCACCCACCCCTACCCACACGATGGGACCCAAAGCCCATGAATTTGCCAATACTGATGACAAACTAACTCACCACTACTAACATAGACATGAAGAGGAAATTCAAACGATGTGATCACGAGAACAGAGCAGGAAGGGCCAGAGACTTTGAGACTTTTATTATCATCGTTGATGATGATGATGTTGTTGCTGCTGCTGCTGCTGCTGATGATGATATGATGATGATAATGACGGACGATGACAGTGATGGCGATGATGATGATGATGATGACGATGATGATGATGATGATGATGATGATGATGATGGCGACGACAGCGATGACGACGATGATTGTGATAATGGTAGTGATGATGGTGACGATGATGATGATGATTGATGATGATGATGATGATGATGATGATGATGATGATGATGATGAGATAAGATGCTGCTATAGAGTTCCTCTTTGATCTGAGACTACGCCACGAGTCTTTCCTCCTACTGTTCTTTCCATAACACGTATCATGGCGTCAACCAGGTCTGAGCGATACAGACACTTGCAGAACGTTCAGAATCTCTGAGCAAACACTCTAAGAAAAACGGATCAATCCAGCGGCTGCAAGCGCACATGAAACTCTGAGTAGAATTGTCAGGACTTTACAAACACACACACACACACACACACACACACACACACACACACACACACACACACACACACACACATGCCATTCATAGGAATCAAACCTATGATTCCCCAGCCCCTAAGCCCGCCATGCTAACCACCGCACCACGGCGGCTGGGGTTTAGGTTTTATTTCTACGAAGAACCTTCGTTTAAAAACTCACTACCACCCGTATTCGTTCTAAGTCTCTCTCCAGTTCCGAACTCTAGTGCTTGCAATACACCAGGTGATGAAACCAACCTTGTGGTAATCCCATCGTAGTAACAATAAGACGCACAGGTTTAATGTCTACGTGTAACGGTCCTCCGAATGTGTCTCGGTTACCAATATTGATTCTAAAGCTACCGATCCCCGAATTCAGAGGTCGGGGCATACGAGGCATAGGAACCATTTGCTGTGTTTACGGCATCGTTTGGATCATGGCTTGTACTGGTTTAATTTCAACGTAAAACTTTGTTTGAGAGTGCCTCTGTTACAACATTAGACCTACTTTGAAACTATTCGCGGTTCCAGAGAACTAGGTCGAAGTATCTGACAGTGTGCTGCTTGGCGTCATAGCCATTGGGAACAGCTGTTTCGGTTTTCATGTCAGCCATGAAGTGTGACCAAGTTGAAGTACGTTTCTAAAGTTTCAGGTTTAACTATTCCTTTGACCCCATTTAGGAATTGAAGGATACACATGTAACTGCACTTAAAACCCACATCACATGAAAGTCATGAAAGTCTTGTGTCTACATATAGATAAAGCAAAAATTTTAATTAAAAAAAAAAAAAAGCAGACATGCAAAATTAATTGTACGGCACGGAATAGTATGTTGACAAAATGAAGAGAAAATATTTTACGATACCTTACTAAAATGTGTGTGTGTGTGTGTGTGTGTGTGTGTGTGTGTGTGTGTGTGTGTGTGTGTGTGTGTGTGTGTGTGTGTGTGGTTTGCCAACAGGCCAGAATAGCTCAGCTAGTAGAGCGCCGGACTCTTACTCCTGGTGATCCTGGGGTTGCGGGTTTGAATCTCCACTGGGCGGTTCGGTACAGGGGGAATTTTCCCCACCGATTTAACATTGGTTCTGACTCCACTTCCCAAAAAGTCCTCCGACTGAGACTATAAACCGGGGTTTCGAGTGTGAACGCAAACATATCTTGCACATACCTGAAATCTCATCACCGACTTCTGGAAGAGAAGGTCAGTTTGGCCGTGGTATACGCTTAGAGCTTCGTCTCTAACCAAAGATAGGCAATTTAAAAGTAATCTAAATAATAACAATAATAGTGATCATCATCATCATCATCATCATCATTATCATCATCATATCATCATAATAAAGATGATGATGATGATGCAACAACGGGAGGTTGAACAGAACTTCTTCGGGGACGGTCTCTTTTGTGTGTGTGTGTGTGTGTGTGTGTGTGTGTGTGTGTGTGTGTGTGTGTGTGTGTGTGTGTGTGTGTGTGTGTGTGTGTGTGGGCCTGGATTAATTCATGGAAACAAATAGACAGTAACACACAGATATGTGTATGAATGTCATTTGGTGGATATTTGGAGAATGAATGTGGAGGGCTTTTTTTTTTTTTTTTTAGGTGTCTGAATGTTGTTGTTACTCGTCTGTCTCCTTTCCCTAAATCTGTCATTCTCATTTTTCCTTTCCAAACCAGGATTTCATCAGCGCCATTCGTTGCTACTGGCTTTTTGTGTATTGTGCGTAGAAATGTGCACATGACTTAGGCACTGCGCAAACTTCATTTGAATCTAAGAAATTTATACTCAGTGAGGCAACAGATTAGCTTTAAGAGCAGTTAAGAACAGAATACATGAAGGTAAGATTGAGTCTGGACACATTGAAATTGTTTTTTTTGTTGTTGTTGTTGTGTTTTTGTTTGTTTTAAATGCCACGTTTCTATCAGTTTTGTCAGTGTATGGTTGGCAATACATTCATCTTTGCCCGTATACCATGTTTTTCTCGCTCCCTCCCTCCCCCCCCCCCCCTCTCTCTCGCTCTCTCTCTCTCAGTGTGTGTGTGTGTGTGTGTGTGTGTGTGTGTGTGTGTGTGTGTGTGTGTGTGAGTGTGAGTGTGAATGGGTATAAATTACATGTGTAAATATTCATTCCCAAAGGACCAACACAAAAGTGATCAGATTACGTGCTACAATATCTAAAATTGATCTATTCCTAGTCACTGTCAGAAATGTTGTTTTATGTTTATTTTGATCTAACATTACAACAAAGGTACTAAGGACAAATATCACGCGTTAATTAGGAGAATAGGAATATTTGTTGGCCAAAGTTTGTCAGATGATATAACTTTCAAATGTATGCTTTGCATCATTATGCATCACTTGTATTCAGTATCTTGTGTTACAATTCTGTGCTGAAAATGTATGCTTTGTAACCCAAACCCTCAGAGGAAAATGTTTCTACACAACTTACCTACAGCGAAGACCATGTGTCGTGTTAGCTTTTTTGTTACCGATATCTTATTTCGAATATGTTTGTAATGGTTTCTGTTGCTGCAATTGATATTACCATTATTATTACTATGATTATTTATAGTATGATTTTTATGTATGTGTTGTTTGTTGTTGTTGTTGTTGTTGTTTGCCCTTCTTCTTCTTTCTCCCTTCTCATTATTATCAAAATATTGTTTCTATCATTAGTATTAATCGATATTACAATAATGGTTATTATCATTATAATAATAATAATTACTATAATACTATCAGTGTTAGTATTATTATTGCTACTATTATTGTTTATGGCACAGATGAGGAAACTCACAAGTCTTTAACCGTGCTCTTATAGTTATTGTTGTAAATGTATGTATGTATGTATGTATGTATGTATGTATGTATGACATGTGCTCTGTACCGTGCTATCATCGTTAAAGTTATAAATCTATGTAAGACCCTGCTCTGTGCTTATTATTGCTATTGTGATCAATATCACCATCATATTTTCCCGGCACCAAAGAGGAAACCCTTGAGCCTTCAAACCGTTCTCAGTACCATGACTTCAGGTCTTCACAACACAGTTCCAGAGAAAGAAGTCAGTCAGCTCGGCATCACCCTTTGCCAGCAACATGTCCACAGTCCACAGCTTTCCGTTCGCACCAACGCAGACCCACTAACGGCACTAGCAACAGAGAAACTGTTACATGACTGGAACCTTTAGTTACCACAGCGAGTCATTCTTAGTGAAGCATTCGCAACTGATTTCATTGTATTTGTTCAAGCGGCTGAAAAACGGTTATACAACTCAAGTTCTTTCATTACCACAACTTGAACATTGCTACACAACTCCGTTCCTTTAGTTACTTTACAGCAAGAAAAAAAAAAAAAAAAAAAAAAAAAAACGGTTGCATAACTCCGTTCCAAGAGAATGGAAAATGATATCCCACGAGTTTTCCATCTATCATCACATCGTGAAAATTGCTGTAACAATACACAACTTTTTTTTTTTTTTCTTTTTTTTTTTTTTTTTTTTTTTTCTTTGTATAATTACCACAGCGTGAATGCTTTTTACGCAGTGGATTTTTTCTTTTCTTTTTTCTGTCTTTTTTTTTTGTCTTTGTTGTTTTCAACAGCGTGACGAGTTGTTCAGTTCACACGCCCTGTTTTTCCTTTCGCTATCACACTGTGAAAATTGCTACCCTCATTTTCTTTCCCTCACGACAACGTGTAAAGTAATATCACAGCGCTGTTTCTTCCTGTTACTACTGCTATACGCTGAACCAACAGGGGGAAGGACTGAGGTGTTGGAGGGTGGGGGGGGGGGGGGGGGGGGGGGGGGGGCACTCTACCAGAATATTATTACCCAATCCCCTCGTCACCATTCACGGTCTGTCGACGGCCAAAGTGGTTTGCCTCACTCTTCTGTTCCATCTACCGTGGTAAAATCAAACATCATTATCTTCGCTGTGACGCGAGAACAAAATTCTCGCCCTTGGATCAGGACTGAATTTAATTCCTGCCGACAGGGGGGCACTTCCTCGTCAAGTCCGACGTTAATTGTATTATGCTGTTGGTCAATATGATCACTGTGCTTGGTACTGATGAATAATGCCACCCCCCTCCCCTCTTCCACACGACTCCCCCCCCCCCCCCCCCCCCCCCACTCCCACTCCCCACCACCTCCACTCTCTATCCTTTATCCCTCTCTATCAGCGGCTGAAGGCCAAGTCGTTTGACTTTCTGGTCATGTTAAATGAGTCGAGGCAAGGAGAGGGAGTGACGAAGGTGCGCGCGCGCGCGTGTATGGGGGGGGGGGGGGGGGGTAAGGAGAAAGGTGGGGTGGGGGCTTCGATGGGCAATGACCAGTGTGTGTATGTGTGTGCGCGCGCATGTGCATGTAAGTGTGTGTGTGTGTGTGTGTGTGTGTGTGAGAGAGAGAGAGAGAGAGAGAGAGAGAGAGAGAGAGAGAGAGAGAGAGCGCGGCGTGCGGGGGGGCGGGCGGGCGCGCACGTGTGTGTGTGTGTGTGTGTGTGTGTGTGTGTGTGTGTGTGTGTGGTGTGTGTGTGTGTGTGTGTGTGTGTGTGCACGCGCGCGCGCGCGCGCAAGGGGTAGGAGAAAAAGCGGGAAAGGGAGGGAGGGATGGGTATGGGGTCAGAAAAGGGGACAAACCATCGTGGGTCACCTTGTCGTTGAGTAGTGATAATTGTTTCATCTTATTGCCAGGACATTGATCTGTAAGACTTACGCTTTGGGGAACCAGAAGGTTCTCCTCCTCCTCCTCCTCCTCCCCCCCGCTCCTCCCCCACCTTTCCTTGTCCTATTCTTCTTCTTCTCCTTCTCTTCCTCTTCCTCCTCTCCTCCTTATTTACGCCGTTAACAACTGATCTCTCTCCCACCTCGTTTGACTCATGTACAGTCCAATACATTTCGCAGTCGATCAAGATCTTCAACACTGATCCACCCCTGGTTTCAATAACTTCGTCGTATGGCCATATGTGTTATTACAGGCGAATTTTGCTTAGCATAGGGTCAGCAGGTTTTTTTTGTTGTTTTTCTTTTTTTTTTTTTTTTTGTGGTCAATTTGGTGGGGTTTTTTTTTTTAACAAACTCCAGTAGGGGGGGGGGGGGGGGGGGGGGGGGGGGGGGGGGGGGGGGGGGGGTGGGGGGGGGGGGGGGGGGGGGGGGGGGGGGGGGGGGGGGTGCAACAACCTGACGTAGGAGAAAAAAGGTAACCTTTGCAGGAGTAGCAACAGACTAGGAACTTGACGCAGGTTTTTTTTTTTTTTTTTTTTTTTTTTTTTTTTTGTGGCAACAGTTCTCGGATCAACGGAGCACCTAAGGTGGTGATTCACTTTTTGTGCTGCTTTACACTGTCCTCTTCATCTGCCAAAAAAAAAAAGCGGGGAAAAAAACAAACATTTCCACTACTAGGTCTTTTTCTTTTTTTTTTTTTTTTTTCTCAACCAATCTCTTACACACCATGCATAGTATGTATGTTCAATCACAAATGGACATATTTTTGCTTATATTAGTGTTTTGACATGTTTTGATGCATGTTTTCTGATAGAGATCTGGACACACTGAGTCTCGCGACATTTTATGCCAAATGAGTTGCGACAGCTTTGGGTTTTTTTCGCCCCGCTAATTGCACTTCATTCGAACTGTGGGCGAAATAGATCGAAAAACTGAGGTGACTGCAAGCGGAAATGTAAACACATTTAAAAGAAAACATATATATATTTAGAAAGCTGGACAAAATGGACAAACAAATGACATTTCCTCAAGCAAGAGAAACAACATTCAGGATAATGAAAACGAAACACGAGCAAGGTAAGTTATAGTTGTTCTTCGTGTTCATCGTCCTGAATGTGGTTTTGCCTTGCCAGAAGAAGACCTAAGAGGTCAAAATGCATCGTGTTTCGTCTTTCTAATTTCTTTGCCCATTTTAGTCCGGCGGAATACTTACTTACTTACTTACTTAGGCCCATAGCTCATGGGTGAGCATAGAGTCCCAGTGGAGTGAAGCAAGGTTGTCTTCTTCTAAGTGCCAAGTTTATTGTCGTTGTCGTTGTTGTCTTTGTTGTGTTCTGTAGTTGTTTTTGGTTACTTGTTTGCTTGTTTTTGTTTTTGTTGTTGTTGTTGTTGTTGTTTGTTTGTTTGTTTTTGTTTGCTTGCTGTTTTTTTTAACGAGCTGATCATAGAATTATCACGGAAAAGAAGACATGGTTTGGTCAAGACTTAACATAATCATGCCCGATCTACGCATAAATCCAACGCGCTGGTCAAGCCTCTGATGGTTTTTTTTTTTTTTTTTTCTTTTTTTTTTTTCTTTAAGCCACATTACCTGTGCTACCCAGCTAACACAGTTACCTGGCTAAGCTCATTCTAAAAGAGAAACGGGGAGAGGAAGTGGGGGCAGAAAGAAGTGGCGGCGTGGAAATTATGCTGCCGGGTTCAGGTTAGGAACAGGAGACCTTCATGTCTGTAAATCGTGGTCAGGTTCGGACATGTTTCGTAATCTTCTTTGTCCAGTTTGCGTAATCCATCAAGAAAACAAAAAAAGGCGGGAGTCGGGGAAAAAGAGGAGGGGAGGAGGTGGGGGGGGGGGGGGTGGGGGGGGGGGGGGGGGGGGGGGGGGGGTGGGGGGAGGCGGAGGATAGTCACAGTATTCGATTCGATTCTTCATCTCATAGTACATAAATAGAATTAGATTACTTGTCATTTTGTGTAGCAGAGGAATGAGAGATTGAAGGGAAACTGATTATGTACACACAAAAAGTCAAGTACAGGTAAAGGTCCATTCATTGTTTTTCATTTCGCTCTCTCTCTCTCTCCCTCCTCTCTCTCTCTCTCTCCTCTCTCTCTCTCTCTCTCTCTCTCTCTCTCTCTCCTCTCTCCTCTCCTCCTCTCTCTCCTTTCTCTCTTCCTCTCTCTCCTCTCTCTCTCTCTCTCCTCCTCTATCTCTCTCTCTTCTTTTACTGTCATCACTTTTACACACACACACACACCACACACACACACACAACACACACACACACACACACACACACCACACACTCGCTCACTCACATCACTCACTCATTCACTCTGGAAGTACTGTTCAACGTGAAAATTCTAATAAGGTAATGAAATAGTTTTTATGCTTGAGTTGATTATTTGTTGGTTGTTATGTTGTCTTTGTATGGTTTTGTTTATTTTTTGTGAACGGATATGCGTATTGTTCTTGGAAACATTTTCTTTTGCTTCAAAATGATCCTGCTGTGGCTTCTCAGTCGTAATGTCTTTCTCTTTCCGCATCCAAAAAAATAATTTTTTTTTTTCACATTTTGATTCACAAGATGAACAATAATCTTTATATATACATTTACAGAAAGAAAATTGAATAGTATCTACAACAAGTTTCATATATCATACTTTTTTCAAATGGTATGTATTCATCAAGGTTTTTTTTAACATGAATGACAAAAAACAAACAAACACGCAAACAAAACTACACATGTAGCAAGAGAGATAGAGACAGACAGACAAGATAAGACAAACAAAGATAGGCAGACAGCTAAATGTAGTGCAAACTTGAGATAAACTTAGGTTGTGCAGATACTTCAATCAAAAAGAGGGACATAGGCTACCCAAGAAAGCAGGAAGTTTCAATAATTCAAATTCAAGTCAATTGTTGAAATTATTTTTCAGTCTCATATCGTTTTTTGAGTATCCCAAAAAGGCACGGACGGTTGGCACTATACTTGTCATCTTACAATGGTATGTATACAGTTTTGCTAATAGAATAACCGAATGTAAAAAACATGGTCAGTTTTTTACATCTCTTTCACATCCAAAATTAACCCAGATGTTCGCTTAAGCGAAATGAGTGAGCCAAAAAAACATTGTTGAACAGGAGTGGTTTTGGAAATCCCCCCAGAACGAGTGTCCAAAAAAATGGTTGTGCCACTGGCATCTAAAAGTCGACACATAAGTGCTCTCTCTCTCTCTCTCTCTCTCTCTCTCTCTCTCTCTCTCTCTCTCTCTGCTTCTTGACTGACTTTAAGCGCGGAGCCCAAGGGCACCAGACTTTGCCTTTTTCTCTCTCTATCTGTCTCTGTCTCTACCTCTGTCTGTCTGTCTGTCTGTCTGTCTGTCTGTCTGTCCTCTCTCTCTCTCTCTACTCTCTTCTCCCCTCCTTTGCTTCTCATGATTTAAGCATTTAGCAGGACCTAAGGGGCACCAGACCACTGGTGTAGACTAATGTCTAAAAACTGTTATAGCCTGCTGTATGCCTATTCTGGGCTCTGTTTAGATGCTGCTGGAAGCTCTGTACCTGTACACACCCGTCCTCGAGTCCTCTCTTCTTCCCTTCAAAACTAAACCCTCCCTCTCTCTCTGTCTCTCTCTCTCTAGTTCTCTCACTCGCTTGCTCAATTATTTCAAACTTTCTTTTTATTTCTCTCTCTCTCTGGCTCTCCTGCCCTCTCTGTCTGTCTGTCTGTCTGTCTCTCTCTCCCTCTCTCTCTCTCTCTCTCTCCTCTCTCTCTCGCTCGCTCAGCTCGCTCGCTCGCTCGCTCGCTTGCTCCACTTTCAAACTTTCTTTTTATTTCTCTCTCTCTGTTCTCTGTCTGTCTGTCTGTCTGTCTGTCTGTCTTGTCTCTCCAGTCTCTGTCTCTCCTCTCTCTCTCCATCTCTCTCTCTCTCTCTCGCTCGCTCGCTCGCTCGCTCGCGCGCTCGCTTGCCTACGCTTTCCAAACGTTGTTTCACCCCCTTTCTACTCCCCTATCGCTTGTCTGTCTGTCATGTAGGTCTGCCTCTCATCTTCCTTTTCTCTATCGATCTCATTATCTCATCTCGCTAGCATCTCTCTATCTCGCTCGACGATTCAAACACTTTATTTTTAGTCCTCTCTGTTCCCATCTCCTCCATCTTTCTCTAATCGTCTAGGGTATGTCTGTTCATTGTCTGTTATGTCGTCTGTCTGTCTTTCTGTCATGTCTGTCTGTCTATCTCTCTCTCTCTCCTCTCTCTCTCTCTCGTCTCAAGTCAATACCCTTGTACGGTCCCCACACCCCCCCACCCCCCCCGTCCCCCTCGGTTCTCCCTTTCATTTCAACCTCTCTCTTTGTACTGTCTGCTCTACTGGAACCCAAACACCGTCTCTTCTCCATCCCCCAAATACTTCTCAACCCCGCTCTCTCTCGCTCTCATCTCTCTCTCTCTTTCCCTCCATCACATCCCGTTCACTACCTCTCCACCCAAACGGTTTAGCTTCGTTCTCTGATTAAAGGGAAGAGAGCAAAAAAAAAAAAAAAAAAACAAGAACCAAGTTTCTTGTATAGTTATACCACCACCCACCCACCATGGTCTATTCTCCTTCGACTACACACACTACCTACACTCGCCCACTCCACCACACACCCAAACACACCCCTGGCCGGCATGCAGACCCACGCGTTTGGGTTCTACAGCGGACCAGTGGGGATTTTATGGCCGCAGGTGGCGGGGGCTGCCAGATGATGCTGCTTTGTTGACTTTTGGATGATAGATGTGTGCCCTAGACCAGCCGGGCCAGGCGGCCCTCACGTTCAACAGGCATCAGGCTTCAGAGCTACCGCTGATGGGGAGGATGATACATTGTCGATGGGGGTAGGGGGAGGGGCGGGAGGGCGGAGGAAGAGAACAGAGAGGCAGGAAGGAGGGGGGGGGAGGGAAGAGAGAGAGGCAGTGAGAAGAGAGAGGGGGTAGAGAGAGGAGAAAGCATTTAGTTTAGAGGGATTTAGAGAGAGAGAAAAGGGAGGAGGAGGAGGGGGGGAAATGGCGTAAGAGAGGATGGGGAGGGGAGGATGGAGGACTGAGAGAGGGGAGAGAGAGACAGGGAGGGAGGAGCGATGAGAGCAAGGGAGGGAGGGAGGAGATAAGAGAGAGAGGAGAGTGCGCGTGGACGGTGGAGGTGTGCGTCGGTGCATGCATGTGTGTTCGTTGGTGTGTGTGTGTGGTGGAGGGGGCATCATATCTTAAGCAACCCATTCATCAATCTGTTTCAATTCTCCGTCTCGCCCTGCCCTCCACCTCCCCTTACATCCTCACCCACCTATGACCTTCTACCCCGGGTTGGTCGTATAAATAGTATCTTAGGTTCAATTTTGATGATTGGTCTGGCGGGGGATTGATTGAGGGGGGCGGGGGAGAGACGAAAGAAGGGGAGAGTGGAGAGGAGAGCCGGGATGACAGAGAGAGAAATGAGGGGGAGAGGGGGGGGGGGGGGGGTGAAAGAGTGGGATGGCTTGGATGGGGGACGAGGAAAGGAGTAGGGTGGAGGGATGGGGTAGGAGAAGAAGAGAGGGGGCGGGTGAGTGGGTGGAGCGAAGAATGTGGATGGTTTAAAGTGGATCCGGACTTATCCATTCTTAACTGAATAAGAGAGAAGAAAGAAGAAACAGAAATGAAAACGAAAAAAAAAAGGGAAGGCCTGTCGTTGTTTTGTCGGAGATTTTAGTGTCTGTCTATTTTGACCACAACCACCATCACTTTTGACTATCCCAACTCAGGCATATACCCAGTCCACCACCATGCCACTCCACACAGTCGCAACCGGGGTAAATCAAGCAACTAACCAATCCCCCCCCAACCCCACCCCAGTAGTCAAATAACCAACCAGCTAGCAGCTACGTTAGCTATTATTCCAACCGCCACAGAGAACTCACCACCACCTTCCCCCATCCACCACAAGTTCCACACGCCAACGCCACCACACCACCAGCCCCACGTCACCCCACCAACACAAGACCACCACCAACACAATCAGCCACACCCATCCGCCACACCCCACCACCACCTCCACCACAACCCCATCGCCACCCAACACCACACCCACCCACCACATCACCGCCACCTACCTCCACCACCACCCACCACCTCCACCACCGCCCCGCCACCAACACCAAAACAACCCGTCAGCCAATCTAGCCCAGCCACAAAACTCACGAAACCAATCAACCATCGCTCCAGCCACCAACAGCCAGCCCACCCACCCTCCTCTCTCTGTCCGACAAAACCAGTCCATCACACATCCAACCAAAGAACCCAAAAGCATACACCCCCCCTGGCCAACAAACCAGCAGCCAGCGAGTGGTTAGCCGAGTTGAATTTTTCGCCGTATCTTTTGAGATGAGCCTGCAGTCACCAATAGGGGAGGACTCTGATCTGATTTCCTTTCAAACCTCTCCTCCGTCGTGAATACGCCTTTTATCGTCACCACGTTTGAAGATTGCTTTGTGAATAAATTTTATGTACAAACACCAATTGAATATGACACGGAAAGAAAGAAACAACAACAACACGCAACAACAGTTCCACATCAGCTAGCGATGTTAGATGTCAATAATCAGTATTAATAATTTCTCTGTTTTTAAAAAAAAAAAAAAAGTACATGTTAGGGGTGGGTGGATGGGGGGGGGTCAGAACGGAAATCTCTCCAACCGAGGCGCGAGGGAGGAGCGCTAGCAACGTGTCTGTGATCCAGCGAAACTTGTGTGACGTTTCGCTTTCAATCGATTCGCCCGTTGTCACACTCCTGCACAATGTAATTTATTCGCAATCGATAGCGCCTCCCACCTTGTGCTGCAGAAATCGATTATTACTGATGGCACCTTAAGCAGATGAACGGCCCGCAGTCTCTTGTCCGTCGGATATATCATCCAGCCATCCTCACATCTGTCTGTCGTGTTGTCTGTCT
>JADBJO010014710.1:19939-29939 GCA_016801955.1 Conus betulinus
CGCACCGGCACTGTACACATACACGTTCTGCTGTCGCACCGGCACTGTACACATACACGTTCTGCTGTCGCACCGGCACTGTACACATACACATTCTGCTTCTGCACTGTCATACACCGGCACCGGCACTGTACACATACACGTTCTGCTGTCGCACCGGCACTGTACACATACACGTTCTGCTGTCGCACCGGCACTGTACACATACACCTTCTGCTGTCGCACCGGCACTGTACACATACACATTCTGCTGTCGCACCGGCACTGTACACATACACTTCTGCTTCTGCTGTCGCACCGGCACTGTACACATACACCTTCTGCTGTCGCACCGGCACTGTACACATACACCTTCTGCTGTCGCACCGGCACTGTACACATACACCTTCTGCTGTCGCACCGGCACTGTACACATACACATTCTGCTGCTCGCACCGGCACTGTACACATACACCTTCTGCTGTCGCACCGGCACTGTACACATACACATTCTGCTGTCGCACCGGCACTGTACACATACACCTTCTGCTGTCGCACCGGCACTGTACACATACACCTTTCTGCTGTCGCACCGGCACTGTACACACTGTATACACCTTTCTGCTGTCGCACCGGCACTGTACACATACACATTCTGCTGTCGCACCGGCACTGTACACATACACCTTCTGCTGTCGCACCGGCACTGTACACATACACATTCTGCTGTCGCACCGGCACTGTACACATACACATTCTGCTGTCGCACCGGCACTGTACACATACACATTCTGCTGTCGCACCGGCACTGTACACATACACATTCTGCTGTCGCACCGGCACTGCTGTACGCACCGGCACCGGCACTGTACACATACACATTCTGCTGTCGCACCGGCACTGTACACATACACATTCTGCTGTCGCACCGGCACTGTACACATACACATTCTGCTGTCGCACCGGCACTGTACACATACACATTCTGCTGTCGCACCGGCACTGTACACATACACATTCTGCTGTCGCACCGGCACTGTACACATACACATTCTGCTGTCGCACCGGCACTGTACACATACACATTCTGCTGTCGCACCGGCACTGTACACATACACATTCTGCTGTCGCACCGGCACTGTACACATACACATTCTGCTGTCGCACCGGCACTGTACACATACACATTCTGCTGTCGCACCGGCACTGTACACATACACATTCTGCTGTCGCACCGGCACTGTACACATACACATTCTGCTGTCGCACCGGCACTGTACACATACACATTCTGCTGTCGCACCGGCACTGTACAAATACATACACATTCTGCTGTCGCACCGGCACTGTACACATACACATTCTGCTGTCGCACCGGCACTGTACACATACACATTCTGCTGTCGCACCGGCACTGTACACATACACACGTTCTGCTGTCGCACCGGCACTGTACACATACACATTCTGCTGTCGCACCGGCACTGTACACATACACATTCTGCTGTCGCACCGGGCACTGTACACATACACATTCTGCTGTCGCACCGGCACTGTACACATACACATTCTGCTGCTGTCGCACCGGCACTGTACACATACACATTCTGCTGTCGCACCGGCACTGTACACATACACATTCTGCTGTCGCACCGGCACTGTACACATACACATTTCTGCTGTCGCACCGGCACTGTACACATACACATTCTGCTGTCGCACCGGCACTGTACACATACACATTCTGCTGTCGCACCGGCACTGTACACACATACACATTCTGCTGTCGCACCGGCACTGTACACATACACATTCTGCTGTCGCACCGGCACTGTACACATACACATTCTGCTGTCGCACCGGCACTGTACACATACACATTCTGCTGTCGCACCGGCCGGCACTGTCGCACGGCATACACATACACATCTGCTGTCGCACCGGCACTGTACACATACACATTCTGCTGTCGCACCGGCACTGTACACATACACATTCATTCTGCTGTCGCACCGGCGGCACTGTACACATACACATTCTGCTGTCGCACCGGCACTGTACACATACACTTCTTCTGCTGTCGCACCGGCCTGTACACATACACATACACATTCTGCTGTCGCACCGGCACTGTACACATACACGTTCTGCTGTCGCACCGGCACTGTACACATACACATTCTGCTGTCGCACCGGCACTGTACACATACACATTCTGCTGTCGCACCGGCACTGTACACACATACACGTTCTGCTGTCGCACCGGCACTGTACACATACACATTCTGCTGTCGCACCGGCACTGTACACATACACATTCTGCTGTCGCACCGGCACTGTACACATACACATTCTGCTGTCGCGCACGGCACTGTACACATACACATTCTGCTGTCGCACCGGCACTGTACACACACATACACATTCTGCTGTCGCACCGGCACTGTACACATACACATTCTGCTGTCGCACCGGCACTGTACACATACACATTCTGCTGTCGCACCGGCACTGTACACATACACATTCTGCTGTCGCACCGGCACTGTACACATACACATTCTGCTGTCGCACCGGCACTGTACACGGCACTGTACACATACACATTCTGTCTGCTGTCGCACCGGCACTGTACACATACACATTCTGCTGTCGCACCGGCACTGTACACATACACATTCTGCTGTCGCGCACCGGCACTGTACACATACACATTCTGCTGTCGCACCGGCACTGTACACATACACATTCTGCTGTCGCACCGGCACTGTACACATACACATTCTGCTGTCGCACCGGCACTGTACACATACACATTCTGCTGTCGCACCGGCACTGTACACATACACATTCTGCTGTCGCACCGGCACTGTACACATACACGTTCTGCTGTCGCACCGGCACTGTACACATACACATTCTGCTGTCGCGCACCGGCACTGTACACATACACATTCTGCTGTCGCACCGGCACTGTACACATACACATTCTGCTGTCGCACCGGCACTGTACACATACACATTCTGCTGTCGCACCGGCACTGTACACATACACTGTCGCACCGGTTCTGCTGTCGCACCGGCACTGTACACATACACATTCTGCTGTCGCACCGGCACTGTACACATACACGTTCTGCTGCTGTCGCACCGGCACTGTACACATACACATTCTGCTGTCGCACCGGCACTGTACACATACACATTCTGCTGTCGCACCGGCACTGTACACATACACATTCTGCTGTCGCACCGGCACTGTACACATACACATTCTGCTGTCGCACCGGCACTGTACACATACACATTCTGCTGTCGCACCGGCACTGTACACATACACATTCTGCTGTCGCACCGGCACTGTACACATACACATTCTGCTGTCGCACCGGCACTGTACACATACACATTCTGCTGTCGCACCGGCACTGTACACATACACATTCTGCTGTCGCACCGGCACTGTACACATACACATTTCTGCTGTCGCACCGGCACTGTACACATACACATTCTGCTGTCGCACGGCACTGTACACATACACATTCTGCTGTCGCACCGGCACTGTACACATACACATTCTGCTGTCGCGCACGGCACTGTACACATACACATTCTGCTGTCGCACCGGCACTGTACACATACACATTCTGCTGTCGCACCGGCACTGTACACATACATACACATTCTGCTGTCGCACCGGCACTGTACACATACACATTCTGCTGTCGCACCGGCACTGTACACATACACATTCTGCTGTCGCACCGGCACTGTACACATACACATTCTGCTGTCGCACCGGCACTGTACACATACACATTCTGCTGTCGCACCGGCACTGTACACACATACACATTCTGCTGTCGCACCGGCACTGTACACATACACATTCTCTGCACCTGTCGCACCGGCCGGCACTGTACACATACACATTCTGCTGTCGCACCGGCACTGTACACATACACATTCTGCTGTCGCATACACGGCACTGTACTGTACACATACACATTCTGCTGTCGCACCGGCACTGTACACATACACATTCTGCTGTCGCACCGGCACTGTACACATACACATTCTGCTGTCGCACCGGCACTGTACACATACACATTCTGCTGTCGCACCGGCACTGTACACATACACATTCTGCTGTCGCACCGGCACTGTACACATACACATTCTGCTGTCGCACCGGCACTGTACACATACACATTCTGCTGTCGCACCGGCACTGTACACATACACATTCTGCTGTCGCACCGGCACTGTACACATACACATTTCTGCTGTCGCACCGGCACTGTACACATACACATTCTGCTGTCGCACCGGCACTGTACACACTGCTACATTCTACACTCTGCTGTCGCACCGGCACTGTACACATACACATTCTGCTGTCGTCGCACCGGCACTGTACACATACACATTCTGCTGTCGCACCGGCACTGTACACATACACATTCTGCTGTCGCACCGGCACTGTACACATACACATTCTGCTGTCGCACCGGCACTGTACACATACACACATTCTGCTGTCGCACCGGCACTGTACACATACACATTCTGCTGTCGCACCGGCACTGTACACATACACATTCTGCTGTCGCACCGGCACTGTACACATACACATTCTGCTGTCGCACCGGCACTGTACACATACACATTCTGCTGTCGCACCGGCACTGTACACATACACATTGCTGTCGCACCTGCCTGTCGCACCGGTCGTCGCACTGTACACTGTACACATACACACTGCTGTCACATGTCATACACATTCCGTCGCACCGGCACTGTACACATACACATTCTGCCGTCGCACCGGCACTGTACACATACACATTCTGCTCTCGCACCGGCACTGTACACATACACATTCTGCTGTCGCACCGGCACTGTACACATACACATTCTGCTGTCGCACCGGCACTGTACACATACACATACACATTCTGCTGTCGCACCGGCACTGTACACATACACATTCTGCTGTCGCACCGGCACTGTACACATACACATTCTGCTGTCGCACCGGCACTGTACACATACACATTCTGCTGTCGCACCGGCACTGTACACATACACATTCTGCTGTCGCACCGGCACTGTACACATACACATTTCTGCTGTCGCACCGGCGGCACTGTACACATACACATTCTGCTGTCGCACCGGCACTGTACACATACACATTCTGCTGTCGCACCGGCACTGTACACATACACGTTCTGCTGTCGCACCGGCACTGTACACATACACATTCTGCTGTCGCACCGGCACTGTACACATACACTGTACACATACACGTTCTGCTGTCGCACCGGCACTGTACACATACACATTCTGCTGTCGCACGGCACTGTACACATACACATTCTGCTCTCGCACCGGCACTGTACACATACACATTCTGCTCTCGCACCGGCACGCACATCTTTGTCACATACATCGGGTCCTCGCAGAGGTGATGATTCAGTGATTGCATCCCCTTTATCTCAATTATTCGTAATCATCCATGACAGACAAAATTCCACCATTCTTTCTCGTTGTACACGTAATAATAAAAAAAAAAAAAGGCAGCTTGACAGTTGCTTTCCTTGGATGAATCGCTCGGTTCCTTCATTGGTCTACATCATGACAGTCACAACGACCTTCCTGAAGTCTCCACACTGTTTCCTCAGTCCTTATGTGGCGGAATCCCATGTGGGGAATGCTGGCAGTGTAGCTGTTTCAGTCACATCGAGTCCACAGACTCCCGGCTGCACCTCCTGTCTGCCTTCCCTCGCTGGAGACACCGTCTCTGGCTGAAAGTTCCCAGTCTACGCGCTAACAGGTTTGACGCGCTTTGCTGTCTACTATTCTGACCCCCACGCAGGTGAACAATTCTTTGATTGAGTCCCCAGAACTAGGGTCTGTGGCCTCACTGGGCGACAGGTGCCTTCACTTCACGTACAGTCTTCTGCTTCCTACACCAATATTTGTCTCCCACGACCCCAGTAGGACAGGGTGATGTCACACACTGCACAGTGAGTCACACCTTAACTCGTCTCCCACGGCCTCAGTAGGACAGGATGATTTCACACAGTCCACAGTGAGTCACACCTTAACTCGTCTCCCACGACCTCAGTAGGACAGGATGATTTCACACAGTCCACAGTGAGTCACACCTTTACTCGTTCTCCGAGCGGCTTTGACCCGTTTTGCAGACAGCAACAAACCGAATCATTTTAGTTCAGCCAATGCCTGGCTATACACATATACACAGTTCACAAATATTTCCAGTAGTAGTTGATAGGAGATCGCCATTCTCCGGTCCGCACCAGTGCAGCCAGTGAGATTAGTGCCACACACACACACACACACACACACACACACCGTATCATCATGACTGCCCCAGCCATTCTGGCGTAGTCAGTGCAAACGATGAACGCCGCGAAGCAGTATAAAGCACGACAAATAGAGTAAATTCAGCAAAAACACAAACAGGATACTTGCCAAACACAACATGCAAGTTGAATATGGAAAAATGCTTTGCAAATAAGAAAGCATGATGAAATATAGGATGCAAATTAAATGTACCAAAATGTAAAGAAGAACCTAGAGTATAAATCACAAGTATATAAATTATAGCAAAACGCAATGAAGAACGCAGTATAAAACAAACACAAAAAGCAGCAAAATATAAAAAGAAGAGTAGTTTAAAACGCACCTACAAATTAAATATAACAAAACAAGCAAACAAAGCAAAACGGAAAAAAAAAAAAAACATGATGGAATGTTTGCAAAATGCAAAGAGGAACGGTGCAAAACACAAAGATTAAACGCAGCAACACAAAAACAGAAAGATAGTATGAACACAACACGCAGACGGAATGTAACAAACAAATATGTAGTATGAAACAAAGCAGACAAATTGAATGTAGCCCAATGTAAACAGCAGGCCAGAATCAAGCACGGCAAGTACACGAAATATTGCAAAATGATAAGCAGAAAATCAACGAAAAGCCCGAGGCAAACTAAATGTAGCCAAATACAATCAGGAACCATAGCAAAAAATTGTAGCGCAAATCAAATGTAGCGAAATACAGACTGGTAACTGATATAGAGCAAAACGTTATCAGTAAATTGAACCTAGCAAAATACAAAGAAGAAAGTAATATAAAACACAAGTGCGTGAAATGTGACCGTATACAGAAAGGAAAACTGCAAAAAAGGAAAGACAAATATGGATGAAATGTAGCAATGTAGGCTATAAACAAGAGAGTGGTTAAAACAAACAAACAAAACAAACAAACAAACAAAAAAAAAAAACAGAAACAAACACGCACGTAAATGAAATGTGGCTACGTTTAAAGAGGAAAGAAATAAAACATGAGAGGAAAGAAAGGAAAGAAATAAAACATGAGAGGAAAAAAACAAAACATAACACATTTATTAAACATTGCAAACTTAAGATTGCTGTAAAGCAAATACAAGCAAATTAAATGTAGCAAACTGCAAACAGGGAAGTTAATTCACCACAAGTACATAAAAGTTGCAAATGCATGAAAAGTCTCTCTCTCTCTCTCTCTCTCTCTCTCTCTCTCTCTCTCTCTCTCTCTCTCTCTCTCTCTCTCTCTCTCACACACACACACACACACACACACACACACACACACACAGGCAGCGCGCGCGTGCACACAAGCACGCACACCCACGCACGCACGCACGCGCGCGCACACACACACACACACACACACACACACACACACACACACACACACACACACACTGTAGCAAAGAAAGATGAAAGCACATACATGCAGCAAACTACAAACAAGAAAGTGATGAAAAGCTCAGTCAATTGAAATGTTTTTTAATGCAGAGAGGAAGGTTAGAGTAAAACACAAGTAAATACATTTTAGCAAAATACTGACAAGAAAGTTGTATGAAATACGAGTTCATGAAATGTAGCAAAACGTCAGTACGGAAGTAGTTACAAGGAACAAGTACATTAGCCGTAACAAGTAGCAAGCAGGAAGGTGGCGTAAGACAGAAGGACGTGGTATGCATCAAATTTTTAAAAAGTAGTGAAACTAAAATAAAATAAGTATGGCAAATTACAAGCAAGACAGTAGTGTAAAACACTAGCAATCGTATGTATCAAATTTCAAAAAGTAGTGAAACTGAACAAAATAAAATAAGTATGGCAAATTAACAAACAAGACAATAGTGTAAAACACTAGCAAAGGTTTTCATGGGGGCAAACTACAAACAGAAAGACAAGCAAATCACAAGAAATGAATCAAATAGGCTTTGATGGAGGTTTGAGGTTTGTTTTCAAGGTGGAGGGTTGGGGGGCGGGAAGGGGGGGGGGGAGGGAGGGGGGGGGGGGACGGGGGTGAGGGGGTTGCTCACGAAGTCTAGCCCCGCAAACATGTTGGTTCTTGCTTTCTGCCTGAGGCATAGGTCATAGATGTGCGAAATGAGAGCGCCACTGAAGTGCTTCTGCAGTGATGAAAGGCCTCCTTTGACGGGTTACCTGACGACGACCTGACAGTCGTGTGCTGTGACCAGGAGACAGGCAGTTTACGGCGGTTGGGAACCAGCCAGTGCGAAAAGAGAAAGGGAGGGAGGGAGGGAGGGAGGAGGGAGGGGGCGGGTAGAAAATAGAAGAAAGAAAGAAAACGGACACAAAAAATGAGGACGGGAGAGAGAGAAAGTGGGGCTGGGAGGGGGGGGGGGGGGGGGGGGTCAACTTCTACTACACGTCTCATATTAGTCTGACACGTCTGAAGCTTAAGACTGTAATTTAAAGTCGTCGCCTCTTTTTGTGTCAGTCAGTCTGTCCGTGTGTCTGTCTCACATTCCCTCAGCGCCCAGTAGACATCCCACATATGTAAACGAGGACACACACACACCACACACACACACGACGAACACGAGGAAACCCATATCGCTCGATTTTTTTGTCCCCCCCCCCCCCCCCCCCCTTCTTTTTTAAACGTCGAAAATATATGGACATACCTGGAGAAAACTGAGCACTTGTTTCGTTGTTGGTATTTATAGGGGGAAAGTTGGGGGAACTCCTATGATTTGGGGAGTTTGGGGGGGAGGGGTTGGGGGTTGGGGGTGGAGCTGCCGGTCCATCAGCTGTTCCCAAGATTATGCTGGTAGTGAATGTTGAGGTTAAAGAGCTGTTACCCTTCTGTTTGAGCACGGGCCGTAGTCTGTGTAGCGTGTGGATCCATCTCACGTCTTGTGACAGGTAGAATAACGGCGGCTCTTCCTGCCAATCAGACGACGTCGCTGTCAGTGGTGCATGGGACCAAAATTAACGGCAGAACGAAAATCGAATCGATTTGATTTTTCAGCTGCGAGCCCTTTACGACAAACGTTTATCTTATTCAGATTGGAGGTACAACGGGGTTTAAGGGGAAAGAAGGTAATTGGACTGATTGTTAAAATTTCTTCTCTCTCTTTTTTTTTTCCCCAGTTATTTCATTCCTTATGTTGGGGTACATGGTTTGCACAGTTCCTTGCGATGAGGAAGAAGAGACGTAGGCCTTTTTACGTGTTGTTTTGTCAAACACCATGCGCACACACGCCCATCCGCTTGCTTGTACACATGCATACACACACACACACACACACACACACACACACACACACACACACACACACACACACACACTCACTCACACACACACACACACTCACACACAAATAAGCACGCAAGAGAAAAAAAAAAAACAGGACGGTGGGATGAGAGACTAAGAGGAAGAGGGAGAGTTGGAGGAGGAAGGGGAGAGAGAGAGAGAGAGAGAGAGAGAGAGAGAGAGAGAGACTCACAGACGGACAGACTCACAGACGGACGGACAGACAGACAGACAGGGGGGATGGTGGCGGTGGCATGCCTCACGCCACAATGATAGTCGTTCTTCAGGTGCTAAGAGACAAAACGGCGAAGCACGCCTGCCAGACGTGCGGCAATCTCCCCTGTTTGCCGTGCAGCAAACCACACAGGCCGGTG
>JADBJO010014710.1:34939-46521 GCA_016801955.1 Conus betulinus
TTTAACCGTTTTTTATTATGGTATACTAAATCAAAGCGTTGTGTTACACGAAATATATTAACGTATATATGATCCTAAATCAGTTGCCATGAACACGATGTTATCAAGTAAATAAGCAACAGGCTAAGACGAGAGTTCACTTCAGCGCGATGACAGCCCTTATATAGTCCTTTGCCGTCGGCTGGGCTATAAGCAACATTATCTCTCTAATGGGCCCAGATACATTAAAACTTGGTTAACTGTCGCATACAATTGCTGCTTAAGGATCTTTTCACTGTTTATTCAAGTATGCACGCATGCACGCACACACACAGGCGTACGCACACACAGACGAACGCAAAATATATACATTGGCGCACGTACCCCTCCCTCCTCCCCCCTCCCGCTCAGACGTGCGCCCGCACTCACACACACACACACACACACACACACACACACACACACACACACACACACACACACACACACACACACAAAGACATTCTTTATTATCGAGGGGGTAATAGATAAGCAAGTTCATGCTTTTTTTTTTTACATCCAGCCCTCGTGCAAGAGGGGAACAAAAAAAATTGCGAAATGAAAAATGAACAAACGAAAAAAAAAAAAAAAAAACCAACCACAACAACAAACAAAAGAGATGGAACACACAAAAAGTTCGAAAATACAGAAAATGAAAATAACATCAAAGAAACGAAACACACTTCCACTTTAACAATCCCCACCCAGAAAACGCCCCTCCCCAAACACCCACCCAAACACTTGCACACTTTCGCAAACAAGCAACACACATATAGTAAGCGCCGGGGGTGGAGAGAGAGAGGGGGAGGGGTAGAGAGCAGCGGGCGGGAGAGAGAGAGAGAGAGAGAGAGAGAGAGAGAGCGAGAGAGAGAGAGGGGGTATGGGGTATGGGTGGGGATGGTGGGGGGGGGGGGGGGGGGAGAAAATACATGTAAAGTACAAAGACAAACGGGGGAAAAAGAGTCATATAGACTTGAATACACACAATACATCAAATACCAATATGCAATTTAAGCCCTATCATTAATGTAAAACATGTTATTCAACTATCTTAAACCCATTATTGCTGTGCTTCAAATAACACGTGCAACATTTCCGTCTCACACAGGCTTGTAATCGTGCAGTATTTTATTTCTATTCTCTCAAAATTTAGAACGAGTGGGGGTTAGTTGCCGCCAAGGACATTGACAAACAAAGTACAGGACAAGACACGATGCATTTCGACCTCTTGGGTCTTCTTCAAGCAAAAAAAAATAGATCACATTTAACATTTAGGACAGTACAAACACAAGAATGAAGACAGACTTATCTGATGTCCATGTGGTGTGCTGTGAAGAATGGCCGACAGAAGACAGAAGCACACAACATGGACATCAGATAAGTCTGTCTTCGTTCTTTGTTTGTACTGTCCTAAATGTTAAATGTGATTTTTTTTTTTTTTGCTTGAAGAAGACCCAAGAGGTCGAAATGCATCGTGTCTTGTCCTGTACTTTGTCAATGTCCTTGGCGGCAACTAACCCCCACTCTTTCTAAATTTTGCTTCGTTCTCCGCCATCACTCGCTCCATTTTGAAACTCTATTTTCTCAGTCTTTTCATTGATTTAGGAATCAACTGGTGCAGGGCTTTTTTTGTATATATCTTTTAACTTACTGAGCACATATCCTTTTAAGCGGTCTTTGAAAGAGAGAGAGAGAGAGAGAGAGAGAGAGAGAGAGAGAGAGAGAGAGAGAGAGAGAGAGAGAGTGTGTCTATAAGTATATGCCATTTGTCAAGTTGAATTACGCTATTATCTCATTTTTAGATAAAACCTTCCCTCAGGGTCTAATGCGTTAAAGCTACCATTTGTAACAAATGTACGAACGGCAAATGCCTTTCGACATTTTCAGTGAACCATGGTAACAAAACAAATAAAAGAACACACACACACACACACACACACACACACACACACACACACACACGCACGGAAAACAAACAAAAAAAACAAACAAAAATCTATCGTCAACGGTTTCAATTCCTTCATGGTAAAACCAGTTCAGTGAGCAAGGTATTAGAGTCATCCTGAATCTGTGAAAGTCTGTTGCCTCCTCCATCCCCCCCCAAAACAAAACAAAACAAAACAAAACAAAACAAACAAAAACAAACAAAAAAAAAAAAAAAAAAAAAAACAGACACAACCCAATAACCAACAGCCTTTGCCTGAAGGACAGACGCAAGATCCGAGAAATATCACCATGCTGTTAGTTAAGTAAGTGGTTCTAGAAATTAGGCCCAATTTATAAATGCTAAGAAACAGGTAGTTTGCACAAACAGGTTACTGCATTTATGGCTCTCTATCTCGGTGTCAGTCTCTCTCTCTCTCTGTGTGTGTGTGTGTGTGTGTGTGTGTGTGTGTGTGTGTGTGTGTGTGTGTGAGTGTTGGTGTGTGTGTGTGTGTGTGTGTGTGTGTGTGTGTGTGTGTGTGTGTGCTGAAAGAAATATTGACAAAAATTTGATTTTTCCTGTTCTTATAATGATAATGATATTACAATATTGATAATAATGACAATTATGATAATAGAAATATAAATTTATTTTTGTAAGAGTTAAACTGTAAAGAGAAACAAACACACGGATAGTCAAACAAACCGAAACACACACATACCTTTTTTTTTTTTTTTTTTTTTTTTTTTTAAATCCAAGCAACCTTAAGCATTCATTCACAGCAAAATTCCGCAGTGATATTCGCAAGTGTCTGTTTTGACAGTTACATCGAGATAGCGCTGTTGTCTAAAACAATAATTTAGCGGAGCACGGTTTTTATAAGTAATGAAATCGTAAGTTTGTACGCAGGCTGTCTGTCTGTGTATGTACGTAGTAAGTACGATTGGCTACACACACACACACACACACACACACACACACACACACACACACATATATATAAATATAATATATATATATATGTATATGTATATATATATAATTATACACATATATACATGAATGAATGTGTGTGTGTGTGTTTGCGTGCGTGTTTGTGTGTTTGATCGCGTGCGCAAGCGCGTGTGCACAAAAATATGCGAGCGTACTGGAATGAATGAATAGATGAACGAACAAATGAATAATAAATGCACAGATGAATAACAAAAAAAAAAAAAGAAAAAAAAAAAAAAAAAAAAAACTTACGCAGTGATCGATCAACCAGCCAATCAACCGGCCAGTTAATCAGAAAAGAAGCAAACGGACGAAGACCATCCGGATACAGCTGAGGGGGGTACAAACAACGGAAGGCAAGAGACCTGCGATCCCTTCCCCATCCACCCAGTCCCAATCCCTGACGATAAAAATAATTAACATGAAAATCATCCCCCGAGCCTGTATGGAGTCAGGTAACTCAGCAGGGGGCATAATTTGTAAGATTTGCTGACTGATTCATAATGCAAAGTGATGCACGACTCGGAAATCATCCCCATTTTGTTTTCATCCCCCTGGTACAAGTGGAATGTGAATAAGTAAGTTTTAAGAATACTAAGTTTATGTATAAGTAACAACAGAAACAACTAAACTTTTTTTCTTTCTCGATGGTAGAAATCTTAAAAGACGCGGTTTATCGATGATTGCAGTCAGCAACAACTTGAAAAATACCCAAATGGATGCTTATTTTGACAGATTTGTTATTACCACCGTATTTGGTCTAAGACCGACGATCATGATTTATTTTTGCATATTCTAACATACCTTAGAACAATATGTTTGTTACGCTTGAATTAAAAAAAAAGTACTTGAACCCTCGTAAGGCATTTCTTTCGTCCCCCCCCCCCCCCTTCTTTCTTTTGTTGAGTCGCATGTGAAAACAAACCACATGATCATTCTGTCTCTTGTCCTCCGCGCGTACGTGTTAAACTTTAGTCTTGCCATTTTCTTTGCAACTTCAGCGCAAATCGGCACTAGGACGCGATCTTTCATCAAATCAGAGAAATGGTAAATCAGCTAATGACAGCAATGTGTCCGTCAGAACAAGGTCAGTAAAACACACATGCCCCAGTCATCCCAAAGCAACGACTTGAGAGTGTGCATCCCAGACTGGTCTTCCACTTCCTCCACCCACCCCAGTCACTCGCCCCTCCTTCCTGGCTTAGTCCCGTCTCTCATTTTCTTCTCCCTCTCCCATTTTCCCCACTCCCCCCCCCCCCCCGAAAAAAAAAAAAAAAAACAGCACAGTCTACACAGACTCTGCATGTGGTCTTCCGACATCCAGAACGTGCTCGCCCTGCAGCTGTTTGAATGCACACCAGTATCATCGCGCAGACAGCTTCTGCATGCCTTGCTCCCTGTCTGCTTCGCCGCCTCTGGCCCTTCATCCTCCTGACGTGTTCATTCATCACATGTGAGTCAGAATAGACATATCGCCAAATCCCCCTCCCCCCCCCCCCCCCCCCTCCCTCCCGCCCCCTTGCTGTGCATTAGCAAAAATTTGAAAAGAGTTCCATCCCGCCCGGGGGGGCAAAACAAACAACAGGGGAAGAATTGTTGTCAGCCACACCGCACCACGATGAAACCGGTGTTCACGAGGTGCAAAAACGCTTCCATCTTTCTGGCCCATTTCTTCTCTTACCCGTTGTCTGATAGTACACCCCTCGCATCGCTAAATGGAATCGCGACCTCGGCTTCTCCTGCGGCTGGGCCGGCGCTTGCCACGGTGCGAAAAGCTCGAGGAAGGGCGGATAACCGGGCGCTGTGTGCCCGAGATAGGGAGAGATTGGCCCGGAATATGGCTCTGATAAATTATATCACGCCTAGGAACTTAACAGAACAAGGTGCGCGTGAACTCTGACCAACAAGTGGATGCTGAAGTACTCTTCTTGCCTGAGGCTGCGTCAGACTCGGCCCTTTTTTTTTCTTATATATTTTTCGATTGCGTGACTTTGGAACTCGAGTTCGCTCAAATTTTTTTTTTCTTCTAAAATAACCCCCATGAATGAGATCAAACGTCCTTTGTAGAATGCTTGATGATTGAATTGTACTAAACTAGCACTCATGAATCAGATCAAACGTCATTTGTGTGGAATGCTTGCTGATTGATCAAGCATGTCACAGAGCATTTATGCTTGTATCGAAGTCCATGGCGCAGGTGAAGCCTTTGTCAAATTATCTTAGAGATGGCTGAAGTTTTGATTAATCGCGCAGTTGCTATTGTGGAACTAAAATTGCTTACGGATAGTCAGTACGAGTCGTGACGATTAGCCACCTTAAGTGATTTCTGTCCAACGTAATAAAATTGTTCTTTCATGCCACCTTAAGTGTTCTTTTTTTTCTTTTTTTTTTTTCTTTTCTTTTTTTTTTTCTTTTTCTTTCTTTTTTTTTTTTTGGTGAGTGTGGGGAAAGGGGGGTGGCGGTCAGAGTTAAATCAGACTATCTGAAAATGTTTCTGAAACATGACACCATGCTGCTGCTGTCTTTTTTTTTTTTCTGCAAATGTTCCTTTTCTTTTTCTTTTTTTCCCTTTAAAAAAGAAAATTGGTAGCCGGGATACCTCCGACCCGTTCTCCTTCCTCCCTCCCTCCATGCACCTTCCTCCATCCTCCCTCCTCCGTGCCGTCAAATGGCTGAAAGGATCAAGTAGTAGTGCATCGTATTGATGGAGGATGGGACTAAAACCTTTCAGACAATCTTTCAGCCATGATTTTTTTTTGCTTTTGATGACGCATGAGGTAAAAATGTGACGACGGGCTCCTGACTATAAAGACTTGTTTTGCCATCGTATTTGTCTTTGATCCCAAGTATAAAGCGCCAGTTGAACCAGTCAAGTAAGTCAAGCTTCGGACGCAAAATGTGCTAAGTTCCGACGATGACTTTTTACCCAAGTCTTTAGACACAGGTTCAAACATAAGGCCAAATCTGGGGACTCAGACTGCTAGTCTATTTTGTCGGCGGTATTCTGTAGTCACAGGCTGAGAGTGATGCCGGGTCCTGTGTTCTATGATCACTCTCTCTCTCTCTCTCTCTCTCTCTCTCTGTTCTCGCCTCTTCTCTTGTCTTCCGTTCCCTTCTCCACCTCCCAGTCTATCAGAGGCTGGACAAGACAAACAGGAAAGAATGAAGAATAGAAGACTGAGGAGGAAGGGGGGGGGGGGGGGGGGAGGGGGCGAGGATGGTGGCAATGGGGGAGTTGACCGGGAAACGGGTAGGTCAACGGAGGGTAATGTGCCCTGACGGCTTGTCCTTCCGTATCAAACAGCGAGGGCGTTAGAGCTGTTCTAGAATTTCATTATGGTTTTACGTCAGAGCTGTTAACGTTCAAACTGAGTTTAAAAAAAAAAATCGATTGAAGCAGAACACCAAGGGATTTTAACTAAAATGTTTGGTATTCCTTAGTGCCTTTTTTTTTTTTTTTTTTTTTTTTAAAAGAACTGTTCAGTATGTTGTTTTGCAATAATCTACTACTTTTGTTTCGAAACAGAAACAAGGTAAAGAATTAACTTGCGATGTGTGTGAAATGTCACGTGTGAAATGTTGCCTCAACACTGAACATGTACAGCCCTAGGCAGTGGGAGCTTTGGAGAGTAAAATATTACACCATTCAAGGGCCTCGCTGGAGGGATCGCATAGTTTATGGAAAAGATAAAGCACGTTTTCCTTTCTGGTCCCATGCAGTTTCTGTCCTTGCTCGCTTTTTTTTGTTTTTGTTTAAGATATTTGGTGTATCTTCATACATTATTTTTACAAATTCTTATTTTCTCTTTTTCTTTTTTTTTTTTTTTTGTTTGCTTCTTACCCCACCGCCCCCCCCCCCTCTCTCTCTCTGTGTGTGTGTGTGTGTGTGTGTGTGTGTGTGTGTGTGTGTGTGTGTGTGTGTGTGTGTGTGTGTGTGTGTGTGTGTGTGTGTGTGAGTGTGTGTGTGATCCGTACAGTTTTCCTTTCCCATTTCTTATTTTCTGGTCCTTTATTTTCCCAACAAACGCATCGTATTAGCAAGAATATTGTACACTGATAAGGTTCCTTATTTTTGTATTCATCAAAAATTAAATTTAACAACAAAAGACGGTTCTCAAGTTTTCTTAGTCATTTTAGATTTTACACTGCTTTTATTAGTTTGGTTGCTAACCACATATTCAAAGAAACGAAGAAAAAAGCCGGACATTGGGGTAAATTTCAGTAGACTTTCGCTGAAAGCGCATTTTGACAGTTCGACAATTCAGTGACATACCATGCTCTGAAATAAAACAATGGCAGACAAAACGGTGAGAAATTCTAATATTCTTGACATTTACGTAATTTACGTTACATCTTTGCAAATTGTTTTGGGCGTTTGGGTATCTCATTGAATCGAAGATGACTTTTGGCATGCATTATTGTTATGTACATTATTCCAAAAGTTGGAAAGTTTCGTATTTAACCATTTCATACAGAAAAAAAGATTTTGAAGTTTGGGTATCCTTCTGTTGCTTCATTCCACTTCAAGCACTAGTGGTATTGTGTGTCAAAATTCTGTGCCTACAGACCGAGATCTCTGTGGAGACTCAGTGGGGCGCCACACTAAAGAATTGTGAGATACCACGAATTTTATGAAATGCTTTATTCATTTTGTCCCATAGATCTTGTCATACTTTACTTTCCGAGTGATACACTGATCATTGTGTTCAGGATTAAATGTAGACGGTGAAATCAGAGAGAGAGAGAGAGAGAGAGAGAGAGAGAGAGAGAGAGAGAGAGAGAGAGAGAGAGAGAGAGAGCACGCACACACGCGCGCGCGCACTCACACATAAATCTCTGACTCTGTCTCTGTCTCTCTCTTTCTCTCTCACTCACTCACATATGCATACACGCGCTCTCACACGCTCTCACACAGAGAGCGAGAGAGAGAGAGAGAGAGAGAGAGAGAGAGAGAGAGAGAGAGAGAGAGAGAGAGAGAGAGAGAGAGAGAGAGAGAGAGATGGGAATGCTCAAGCAGCTAGTGCTCTGTTTCAGACAAGGACTTTGAAAGCAACTTCTCCTTCCGTCCCAAGGGCCAGGTTACTGGAATCTATAGCGACGACCAGCTGCAAGAGCAGTACACAGTGAATGGTACGTATACTGTGTATCCCATTGTGTTGTATTCACCTTGTCACCATTATCCTCTGCTTCCTATCATCGCCTGTCTTTGCTTTTGTGCGACAGTTGATCTTTATCTCTTTCCTCCCTCAAGCGGCACTAGGTTATTGTGTGTCAAAATTATATGCCAAGTAGAAAGAACTTAGGGCACTGACTTGAAGATTTCATCCTCTTCTTCATCTGTTTGTTGTTGTTGTTGTTGTTGTTTGTTGTTTTTGTTGTTGTTGTTGTTTTTGTTGTTGTCGTTGTTGTTGTGTTGTTCTTCTTCTTCTTCTGTCTGTTTCAATCTTCCATTTAGTGCACACTAATATGTCAATAATTCCGATCCCGTAGGATAAACGTGTGTAAATGGATTTTATTGCTTTATCTCATCATTCATGGACAGTACTACATGAAAGTAAACGGGTTCCAATTTTACGACCTCTCTACCCCCACCCCACCCCCCTCCTCTGTAACGTCGTCTGGCGGTACTGGCGCCATTTCTCAGCATCTTACTCAAGCACCTATTTTGGTATCCAGGGGTCTTTCTAGAGGTTTCTGGAGATGCTGAATTCATCTATGATATTGTCAGTTGCTCAGAAACCAAAGAGCTATCAGTAATGCACATCAGTTCAAAGAGTAACGTTCACAGGCTTGCAATCTTCAGAATTTTAACACACTAAATGCACACATTCCAGTTCAGATAGGAAAAAAAGGTAAAAACAAAGTCATATGATGGAGAATATACCAGTTTAGAAAAACTGCTGGCATATAATAGGGACATGCAGCCACTGCAAAGTCACTGAAAACGGATACATGTATCATATAGCTGTGTTCACAGCGTTCTTCTCTCAAAATGCCCACAACGTTTCCTGTTACTCGTCGTCTTACTCATTAGGTCCAGGCGCTTTGTTCGGGTTTGCACACTCCAATCCATAACACTTGCACAGAGAAGTGCATGGGAGACCATGCTTTGTACAGCTGCACGCATTTGTCACACATCCAGTCTTATACGTCTTGCACCTGATAGCTCATGACTGCAAGTGGAGCTGGAAGAGCGAGACACCTCACGGGCATGTACGTATACCATTTTCGACCGTCCACCCATTCTCTTCAATAGGAGGAAATACAGGATGGTTGAGAGGGTACGATTTATCATGCATGGCCACATAATTTGCACGTCTGATATGTGGCAGCAAGGCAGACCGTGTAGGGGACAACATCTCTCCTTCCAAGTTCTTGGAGCGGAAGAGTTCCCATCTGAGTGCAGGCAAGGTTGCTGGACCTGCCGAACTGTACACCTGACTGACAAACTGCTCCAGTGCCTGGACCTGGGGTGGTTGCTCCCCATTCACCAGTTCCTCTGGCCAAGCCTTGGCCAAGCTGCTTGAAACACAGAACAGCTGGATCGTCCTCATCGAGCCTCAGATAAGCATCAACCCAGGTCTTCCTGCTTACACCAGCAAACTTGCCAACCCAGTCGGCGCCAGAGAAGTTGTGGTATCCAATCAGTCCTTGGCATTTCTGACATCCAGTTGCTTGGACACGTTCCATACCATCGATTTCTCGAAATTTAGTGCCCCTTCCTGTCAAGAATTTCAGGCGTGTCTGACTGCCAAAGTGACATGATGCAACAATGTGCAGAAGAAGGATGAGGACGTCATTGTCGGGTGACCAGACGAAGACTTCTCTCCAAGCATCTTCAGGCACTGCAGCCAGGACTTGATGGGGAATCAGGGTGTCAGCTTCCTCATGCGAGTGATCTTCTTCAAAGTTGAGTCCTTCGATCTTGTTGCAGTATACAACGACCAGCTTCACAGCTGTTTTGCTGCAAAAGTAATCGAGCAAACCTTGAACAAGCACGCAAGTTGGATCTCTCTTTGTCTTGGACGCAGACAGAAGCTCTCTGATAGACAATGTCAGCTTCACTTCTGGGTGGATTAAAAAAAACCGTTGATGTTGCTGCTTCTGTCTGGTCTTGTTTTTCAGCGATTCATCAAGTATCGGTCAAAGATGATGCGACCTTCTGTGTAGCCCAGCATCATGGACTCGATGCGCTTGATGAAAGCTTGCTGCAGATCAGAGAGGTTCTTCATAGATGGCGTTTTCCTCATGCTCTGGAGTACAGCCATAGCCTCAACAGTGAGAACTTGAGGTATGCCGGGGTCTGTGGCAAGGGGAAGAGAGTCGTCCGGTTTTGTGCCATTGACAGAGAGTCATCTGAAGGGGGATTTACCTCTTCAGTGCCATGCATGAGACTGGCCTTGTCTGCAGGCACGTACAGTGATCCATCCACACCGCACACAGGGAGCGTGGCACCACCGACATTTCAAGTCCCCTGTAGTGTCTTCCAGCTTTGACACCAGCTGCGGTCTGCACTGCAGGATGATCAGGAATCTTCCAGGCAGTTCACGCTCCTCGCGCAACTTGATCTCCCTTTTGACCGAACAAAACCTTGGTTTTTTCTCCATCAGCTCTGAGAAAGCTTTCAGCCTCATCTTCTTCAGTGAGTCCCAAACACTCACTTTTGAGGTATTGAGCAGTCTTTCCTGAACAAAGTCCTGAAACCGCTTTTCACCTTTTTGTGCATAATGCAAAATGTCTCCTTTGGCATTTCCTTGTACAAGAACTGACAAAACCCAGGTTCTTCAGAGGGGTCTTGTCTGCAAAGGGTTGCTGGCACAGTGCTTTTCGACTGAGTGGTGGCGGAGTTTCAGCACGTTTGTGACAATCCTCACAGCCATGTCTCCATACAGCTGGTAGTGCTCGCATCGCGTGGAAGACTGGGAAAATCGGGGAAAGTCACTGAGGAACTGTTTCACCATGTGAGTGAGGCGAGGGGCTGTGGTGACGAGTCGATCAAGAGCTGTATCATCTTGACTGAGGCCAGCAATCCCGCCATGACACTTCAGATCTTTGATCTCTTGTTCCAGGGTCTGGGCAGTGAACGGTGCAGTGAATGGGACTTTTGATTTTGCCACAACAAAATTTTCTGACTTCAGTGCTTGCCATGTGGCTGGATCATCTTTTTCCAAGACGTTTATCTGAGCTAGGTGGACTGGCTTGAGGCGGACATATAACAGGAGGTCATGTGCAAAATAGGTACTTGATGAGGTTATCCAATGCAGCCAAGTAGTCTTTGAAGTCACCAGCGCGGCAGGAACTGATGAGATGCAAGATACTTTCGACCTGCTCCAGGTACTGTGTGAGGAACTGGGACATCTCTCCATTCCCTTCACTGGCTTCTAGTGGTTTCAGATTCTTGACCATGTCTGGGCTGCGTGCATGCAAGGCTTTTTTGAAGGCATCACACTGTGCACTAAGAGGTTTAAGGGAAAGGGTAGGAGAAATGGAATCAAGTTTTCATCATCGTCAAATGGAACTCCGCTCTTCGCTTGTAGGCTTTGCCACCGAAAAATCCCACGTCATAAAAAAAGTGGAGAAGTTAGACATATGGGTTAAGGTTCCACACGGGTCGTCATTCTGGTACATCCCGTACATGCAGGATGCA
>JADBJO010014711.1:10000-12500 GCA_016801955.1 Conus betulinus
AAAAAAAAAAAAAAAAAAGACACGGACGATTAACTTCCATTGGTTGTTATCCTCGCCACGCACGCACGCCTCAATAATATTGAAGCTGTTCGGGTGTTCTGTTTTCTTTTGTTTGTTTGTTTGTTTTTCTCTCTCTCTCTTTTTTTTTTTTTCTCTCTCGATATTTTGTTGTTGTGGTGTTACTGTAGCATGGCTGAAGCTTCGCATGTCAGGAACGAAGAGCTGAAGTGGTCGGAGTTGTAGGGCATGTCAGCACTTGAACCTTTCAGACAGCACTTCATGTGCCCCTACTCGATGCAGCAAGATCGTCTCAGGCACGGCATGTCCCTACGTTCTCTACGGTAGGAGCAGCGTTCAGTGGACTTCCAATGCCACTGCTTTTATGCTGCTACAGGACGGTTCAGCCACAGGGCGTCTCGCTACGTTATACGGGAGGCACCCTATATGCCACAGGCCCTATATGCCGCAACGGGATTTTTGATCTGCAAGAAGGCCCTATATGCCACAGGCCCGGTATGCCACAGACCTTATATGCCGGTGGTCAAGCAAAGGTCAAACTGACCAGCGGTCAAGCAAAAGTCAAAACTGCCTAGTGGTCAGGCAAATGTTCAACTGACCGAACATTGACCACGGGTCAGTCATGGCTTGACAACTGGTCATTTTGACTAGGGTTTGACCACTGGTCAGTTTGACATCGCTTGACCAATGGCCAGTCTGACCATTGCTTGACCACTGGCTTATAAGGTCTGTGGCATACCGGGCCTGTGGCATATAGGGCCTGTGTGGCATACAGGGCCTGTGGCATACTGGACCTGTGGCATACTGGGCCTGTGGCATACAGGGCCTGTGCCATACCGGGCCTGTGGCATATAGGGCCCTACCCCGTTATACGGTAGGAGCGTTCAGTCGAGTGACTACTTTACGCCGCAGGATCGTTAAGCCAATACTTCACATCCTGGCAGAATGCCACAGGATTATTCAGCAAATGATAAATGTCCCCTTCTGTGAAGTTACTGAATGAAGAAACCCCTCCCCCCCCCCCCCTTACGCACACACACGCACGCACACACACACACACACACACACACACACACACACACACACACACACATACCCACTCATACATATTCTTTTGCTCATTGGATCGGACAATGATCCAAATCCTGGCACATTTTTACCATGTCTAAATGGCGGTTTTCTTTTTTTCTTTTTTTCTTTTTTTCTTCTCTTTTTTTTTTTTTTTTTTTTAAAACTTAGAGACCTCCTGAATTATTCCTTGAGAAAAACACTGAAACATGTTTTGAAGTTTCCTTTTTTCACGACATTTTAAAAACAAAGTTAAATAGAAAAGAAAACAAACAAACAAAAAAAAACCCCGGTTAATCGAGATCAACTTGATGGGCTGATCTGTGGTAACATTTCCGCCCGCCATCTTTTCACATTAAACGCGGTTCAGCTCTTTTTTGTAGATCTTGTTGGCAGAACAAACCAACCAACACACTCAGCTGAAAACATTAACGAGCACGTTTAGAGCGATGCAATGGGATCACGAGATAGCATTCCGTGTCGAAATAAGCGTGCAACTCGGCGTTTTGTGTCTGTCCTAGGGCAATGTTACCTTCTTGTCTGTGGACAAATATTTCGTGCAGAGAGCACGCACTTCCTGTTTGGTTTACCATCGAAACATTTCAGGCCCTGAACTGAGTGGAGTGGGTATTTCTCGGGGGGGGGGGGGGGGGGGGGGGGGGGGGGGGGGGGGGGGGGGTCATTGGTATGCAGCTTAGGCTTCACTTTCCAAAATACTTACAATTAGATGCTCCCGCGTCTTGCGACGCATGAGGCAGTCAAGGCGCTCCACTGTGCACGGTCCTCAGCCAGTCTCCTGGTGTCATTCCATCCTGTTGTCAACGAGTCTCAGGTCTCTTCTTGTTCACAGTCTGTCGCCAGCTCATTGTCTTTCAAACGACACGCTGTTGTAAATGCGTGGCGTTGTTTGCAGGATGAGACTCGCACCCAGAACGATGTGCTCTGACATAAGTAAAAACTTAATACGACAAAGTTTTGAAGAGAGATGCCCCATTCTTAGGATAGTATCACGATTTACAGCATGGATATTTTGAAGCCGAGTTTTACACGGGATATGCATCAAAAATCGTGACGCGCGAACTTTGGGTACCGTTATGGAATACTATCAAGTTGTCTGCTTCCACTAAAAAAAAAAAAAAAAAAGTGGTGGTGTACGACAGTATTTGCATGCATGCATGCGCGCGTGTATGCATGTGTGTGTATGTGAATTTGGGGCGAGACAGAGAGCAACAGGGCCTGTGCATGTACAAATGCACACGTGTCCTTTGACACACGTCTTTGTTTGTTTTAACATACTCCGGTACATGCATTGCCCTTCGAATTCTGCTTGTGGTATCACAGGAAATGATGCATAAACACACACACACACACACACACACACACACACACACACACACACACACACACACACACA
>JADBJO010014711.1:25000-27500 GCA_016801955.1 Conus betulinus
TGCCTGAAGAAGACCTAAGAGGTCGAAACGCGTCGTGTTTTGTCTTATGATTCGTTTGTCCACGTTTTTTTTTTTTGTTTTGTTTTGTTTTGATTTCCGATTGCAGTCGTCTCACTTTGCACCCAGATTTGATTTCATCTTCATGCTCATGCCCATGGTGGATTCGTGTCAAATTCGTCAATTCCTGCAAGTTGATGAGGGATATTGTTGAATGAGCATGGTGGTGCCTTCAACAGGGTTTTAAACTCACTCGCACCAGCTCCCAACTATGCAACACTTGTCGTAAGAAGTGGGTAGAGTAGTTACTGGCACACAATCATGTTATACATAATACGCACCCTGCGAGTAAAAAAAAAAAAAAAAAAATAATAATAAAAAAAATAATAAAAAAAAATGAAGGATTGAATGACTGATGTTGGCTGAATGATCAGGGAAACAACTGAATATAGCACCAGCAAGTACCTCTTCAGTTGGCTCTCCTGAAGTGGGTGACCTGTTGTGTAAACGAGTGTGTGAATAATATATTATCAAGCGCTTAGAACTATAACTGAAGATAGACGCTATGTAAAAATTCTCTTAACTCTGTCATTCCTACTTGTCTATGAACCAGTACTTCCTCTTGTTCGTAGATTCTTATAATACGAGTAGTATTCCCTGGATTCATTCCTGGATTTAGAGAGAGAGAGAGAGAGAGAGAGAGAGAGAGAGAGAGAGAGAGAGGGAGAGAAAAGTGTAAAATAAGTAAAACTGCCACGTATGCAATAGCAAACCGGCCAGAATAGAGCGGTGATCACTTTCCCATGCTGTAGGGGCTGTCTGGCTCCATACCATTCATAAACACTGCCGCGCGAGCGACCCGATGACGCGACTCGCGCGAAGTTCATAAGCGCTTACCGCGAGAACCGATTTTCCGGGCTGCAGGAAGGAAGGGAGAGATTTTGTGCGGCCCGGTTTTCCGGGGCTGCAGGAAGGAAGGGTAGGATTTCTGCAAACCGGAACACCGGGTTGTAGGGATGAAAGAGCACATCATCATAGTGTCCTGCGTATATTTGAAAAAGAACAACAGGCAGCACTCAAAGCCAAGGAAGTGGCTCGTCCAGAAGGGCAGTGTCTCCTCTGCTCTTGTTGGCTTAGGACTGCCGGACACCGGTTACTTCCTGTGGACTGTGTGCAACAGGACAACCATTTTTAAAGGCCGTGTTTTGAGAGGGTCGGGGGGGGGGGGGGGGGGGGGGGGGGGGCTGCAACAGCTCAGTTGGTAGAGCGCCGGACTCGTGATCTGGGGTTGCAGGTTCGAAATTTCGGTATGGAGCGATTTTTTCCCTCGGAGTTGACATTGGTTCTGACTCCATTCCCCATTCAGTCCTACGAATGAGACCTATAAACCGAGGTTCTGTGTGTGAACGCACGCCTAACCTCTTGCACATACATCAAATTCCATCACCAACTTTCGGAAGAGAGTTTGGCCGTTGGTATGGATGACACCGTTACACATAGCATGCTGCCTTAATGGCGGGATAAAATGAAAAACGGTTATACATACAAAACTCCACTGCCTGTCTATACAGGCAGTGTCTGCAGGAGTATCAGCCTGCGTACGCAGAAAGAAAGAAAGAAAGAAAGGAAGGGTGTCTGACTGGCATAAAAATAAAGCCGTTGGGTCAGAGATTATGAGTCCGACGGTACGTGACTGGGCGGAAAGGGGAGGATAATACTGCTAGGATGAGGTCATGCAGGACATTGCAGGACAACTGCTGTGGGGATAGCGTGGATGGTTTCTAAGTATGTGAAATGGTTTATAGGTGTGTGGGCGTGGGTGTGGGTTTATAGCTGTGTGGATGGGTTTCTAAGTATGTGAATGGTTTATAGGTGTGGGTGGTGAGTAGGGTGTGGGTTGTTTACAGGTATGTGGATGGTTTATATAGGTGTGTGGATGGTTTACTGGATATGGGTATGTGGATGGTTTTTATAAGTATGTGGATGGTGGTTTATAGGTATATGGGTTTTGTAAGTATGTGGTGTATGGATGGTTTTAGGTATGTGGATGGTTATATGAGTATGTGGATAGTTTATATGTATGTGGATGTGTGTGTGGTTTATAGGTATGTGGATGGTTTATGTGGATGGTTTGTTTGTGGGATAGGTTTATGGGTATGTGGATGGTTTATAGGTGATTGTGGCAATGATATTCTTTATGGTATGCTTTATAAGTATGTGGATGGTTTTATGGGTATGTGGATGGTTTTATAGGTGTGTGGCTGGTTTATAAGTATGTGGATGGATGGTATTTAGTTTATAGTATGTGGATGGTTTATAGTATGTGGATGTTTATAAGTATGCAGATGGTTTATAGGTATGTGGATGGTTTATGAGTATGTGGATAGTTTATAGGTATGTGGATGGTTTATAGGTGTGTGGATGGTTTATAGGTATGTGGATGGTTTATAAGTATGTGGATGGTTTACAAGTTATGCGAGCATAGCCAGTCGAGGATGATTCT
>JADBJO010014711.1:32500-37500 GCA_016801955.1 Conus betulinus
GTTGATGTTTGGCCGCGACTATGTCATTATTTTCCACGTCCATGTTCCGGGTCCAGGTGCCATCGTGTCCAAGTATCATTGTGTCCACGTGCCATGTCCACGTTGTGTCCACGTGCCATCGTGTCTATCATTGTGTCCACGTGCCATGTGTCTATCATTGTGTCCACGTGCCATCGTGTCCAAGTATCCTTGTGTCCACGTGCCATCGTGTCCAAGTATCCTTGTGTCCACGTGCCATCGTGTCCACGTACTACAGTCACTTTCAAAGGGAGACAAAGCTCGTAACAGCCCCGAACAAGGTGCCTACCTTGGGTTGCGCTGTCCTGAACATGCCGTTGTGTCCACGTTGCGTTGCCATCGTGTTTTCTAAATGGAACATGAGTGTCCAGAACCTGGGTCCTGATGGATCTTCTTCTTCTTCTTCTTCTTCTTCTTCTTCTTCTTAAGCGTAGGCAGGCTGATACTCCTGCGGACACTCCCTATATGGACAGACAAGTACTAATACCTTCTTTTTTTTGTTTTGTTTTTTTTTTTTTCTTTTAATCCCGCCGTTAAGGCAGTCATACTCCATCTTCGGGGAAGGTACATGCTATGGGTAACGTGTCATCCATACCAACGGCCAAACCTGCCTTCTTATCCGAAAGGTTTGTGATGGGATTTGACGTGTGAGCAAGATGTTAGGCGTGAGTTCACACACACACACACACGGAATCTCGGTTTCTAGTCTCATTCGAAGGACTGTATGGGAAATGGAGTCAGAACTAATGTTCACTCCGAGGGGAAAATCTCCCTGTACCGAAACGGCCTGGCGGAGATTCGAACCCGCAACGCTTGGATTACGAGTCCAGCGCTCTACCAACTGAGCGATTCCGGCCCCCAGTCTGACGGATCAAACTGGGCTATTGTATCGTAATCAGATCCGTATATCTCGATGTACATTACGATTTCGATTACCCAAACTGGAATCAGGTGACGTAAGCACCCAAATTGATTATGATGCCCTGGGGCCGGAATAGCTCAGTTGGTAGAGCGCCGGACTCGTGATCCTGGGGTTGCGGGTTCGAATTTCGGCACAGGGGGATTTTTTTTCCCCTCAGAGTTAACATTGGTTCTGACTCCATTTCCCATACAGTCCTTCCAATGAGACTATAAACCATGGTTCCGTGTGTGAACGCACGCCCAACATCTTACACACACGTCAAATCCCATCGCCAACTTTCGGAAGAGAAGGCCAGTTTGGCCGGTGGCATGGATGGCACGTTAAAACCTAGCACGCACCTTCCCCGAAGATGGAGTATGGCTGCCTTAATGGCGGGATGAAAAAAAAACGGTCATACACACAAAAACTCCACTGCCTGTCTATACAGGCAGTGTCTACAGGAGTATCAGCCTGCGTACGCTGAAGGAAAAAAAAAAGAAAGAAAGAGATGATGATGCCCAAATGAGTCCATGGTGACCCTAGGACTGAGGTACTTGACCACAGCGGTGTGGGAACACGATGATGCCGGGCACAACATCACGCTGGCACAATATCATGCTGGCACAATATCACGCTGGCACAATATCATGCTGGCACAATATCATGCAGGCACAATATCATGCTGGCACAATATCACGCTGGCACAATATCATGCTGGCACAATATCACGCTGGCACAATATCATGCTGGCACAATATCATGCAGGCACAATATCATGCTGGCACAATATCATGCTGGCACAATAGCACAAGGACACAATCGTGCATTGATACAAGGGCATGTGGACACAGTGGCACCTGGACGCAAGCACATCATCTGGACACGTCGACGCTTGGGAAACACAATAGTTCGGGGAAACAGTACTCTCTCTCTCTCTCTCTCTCTCTCTCTCTCTCTCTCTCTCTCTCTCTCTCTCTCTCTCTCTCTCTCTCTCTCTCTCTCTCTCACGCTCGCACGCACGCACGCACGCACGCAACGCACGCACGCACGCACGCACGCACACACACCACACACACACACACACACACACACACACAGAGGCACGCACGCTTGCATGCTCTCTCTCTCTATCTCTCTCTCTCTCTCACTCCCCTCCCCCCCCCCCCCACACACACACACGCACACGCGCGTGCACATACACACACCTCCATTCTTTCTCTACCTCCGGTCTCGGTGTTCAATTAGCCTACTTTATTTGTGTTTCGGTGATTGTACTTTGCTCGAAGAGCAAACCAAAACACCTTGAAACAAATATCTACACCCCTTCGACCCTGTCCACACACACACACACACACACACACACACGCACGCACGCACGCACGCACGCACGCACGCACGCACGCACGCACGCACGCACGCACGCACGCACGCACGCACGCACGCACGCACGCACGCACACACACACACACACACACACACACACACACACACACACACATATATCCCCAGTATCCTCCCTAGCTCGTTCTATGAGCTATAAAGTGACATAAGTTTTGGCAAAGTCCGTCCGGTGTGTATTAGTCTTTAATAAGAAAAAAATCTTTATCCCCCCCCCCCCCCCCCCCCCACACACACACACACACACACACACCATCTTACCCCGCTCATCCTGGTCCCACAGAGAAAGAAACATAACGTACATCTCGAAAAATGTTAGCATTTGTCTTATGCCGATACAAGATGCTGGTTTTGTGTGTGTGTGTGTGTGTGTGTGTGTGTGTGTGTGTGTGTGTGTGTGTGTGTGTGTGTGTGTTTGTTTGTTTGATGCTGTGTTTGCTTTGTTTCTCATTTATTAAAGTCTGTTGATCTGCACTAGGTGATTCCCAGTTGTTGTGAGCGTGTGTTTGGTGTTGGTTTCAGACGATTGCGAACGTAGCCCGTAATTACGAAGAGTTCGGGTCTACCCTACAGCCCAACGTGGGCTTCGTGGTCACCTGGGATAACGTAGCCAGTTTCAACGACATGGACAGGTCAGTGTGACAGCTGTGTGCTTTTCAGGGGCTTGATGAGCGAATGATGGCGTCTGCCAATGACCTCCATCCTAGGGTATAGTGACAGTGTGGTCACCTGTGTGAACGCTCAGTTGCTCAGTTGGTAGAGCGCCGGGTTCGTGATCCAGGGGTTGCGGGTTCGCATTTCGGCACAGTGAGGATTTTTCCCTCGTAGTTAACATTGGTTCTGACTCGAATTCCCATACAGTCCTACGAATGAGACTATAAAACCGAGGTTTCGTGTGTGAACGCATGCACAACATCTTGCACACAAGTCAAATCTCATCACCAACTTTCGGAAGAGAAGGCCAGTTTGGCCGTTGGTGTGGATGACATGTTACACACAGCATGCACCTTTTTTCGAAGATGGAGTATGGCTGCCTTAGTGGCGGGATACAAAAAATAAATAAACGGTCATACACACAAAACTCCACTGCCTGTCTATACAGGCAGTGTCGGCAGGAGTATCAGCCTGCGTACGCAGAAAGAAAGAAGGAAGAAAGAAAAAAGAAGAAAGAAAGAAGAAATCCCCTATCGTGGTAGTCGGCGCTTTTATAGAGCGGTCAGCACTACAGGTCTGAACGAACAGACATAAAAACATTCCTAGGACCGAGAGAGTCAGTCTGAGTCACAGCATGGGCAGCGTGACATCTGCGAATGGACAGACATGACAACTGTTTTGTTGGTTTGTTTGCTTGTTTGTTTGAAACCCGAAATAAATTTTTCCACCGACGAAATGGTTTTCATGCTTTATCAGGCTTCAAGGTATGTTGACAGGAAAAGAGGATTGTCACGTCTGATCATTTACATTGAGTACCTTTACCAGACTATGGCTATGGTCGTAACCATTGACGCTTTACCAGACTATGGCTATGGTTGTAACTATTGACGCTTTACCAGACTGTGGCTATGGTTGTGACCATTGACGCTTTACCAGACTGTGGCTATGGTTGTGACCATTGACGCTTTACCAGACTGTGGCTATGCTTGTGACCATTGACGCTTTAGCAGACTGTGGGCTATGGTTGTGACCATTGACGCTTTACCAGACTGTGGCTATGGTTGTGACCATTGACGCTTTACCAGACTGTGGCTATGGTTGTGACCATTGACGCTTTACCAGACTGTGGCTATGGTTGTGACCATTGACGCTTTAGCAGACTGTGGCTATGGTTGTGACCATTGACGCTTTACCAGACTGTGGCTATGGTTGTGACCATTGACACTTTAGCAAACTGTGGCTATGGTTGTGACCATTGACGCTGTACCAGACTGTGGCTATGGTTGTAACCGTTGACGCTTTACCAGACTGTGGCTTTGGTTGTAACCAATGACGAAGGAACGGCTAGGTATCTCACACTGACCACACTAGAAGACGACTGGTGCCAAAAAGGGAAGACTACTGTGAATGTCAAATCGACCGACACGACGGCTGTGGAAAGGTGTATGTGTGTGTGTGTGTGTGTGTGTGTGGTGTGTGTGTGTGTGTGTGTGTGTGTGTGTGTGTGTGTGTGTGGGTGTGTGTGAAGCGGGCGGGGTTGTGGGGGTGGGGGGGAGAGGGGGGGAGCGTATAGAAACATGCTAATTTTGTATTAAGGTAACTGCATTACGCTGAGCAAATAGAAATGTATGTCATAGAGATAGTTTAGTTAAACAGGTAACTGGCGCACTGCAGTACTATCCGCAGACGATAGATTAGAAACGCTGTAACATAGCCTGTGATTTGTTGGGGAAGAGTTTCCCTTTCTTATCCAGAAAATGAAAAAAAAAAAAAAAAAAAAAAGGAAAAATGGAAGGGACTGGAGGACTAAAATGCGCAACTTTCACGATCGCCAAATAATGATGGCAATAACCGTTCCGTTGAGTTCAAAAGGCAAGCTTCCTTCTGTTGTTCATGTTCACAGGTGAGTCTTGAAAAACTTAGTGATCTTATCCCGATCGGTAAAAAGCGATTTTTGGACTCTTCAGGAAGCTCAAAATAAGACAGATGAAAAGTAACCCACACCACACACACACAGAGAGAGAGAGAG
>JADBJO010014711.1:40000-46520 GCA_016801955.1 Conus betulinus
CCCACCCCACCCCCGCCCCCCCGCCCCCCCCCCCCCCCCCCCCCCCACCCCCCCCCCCCCCCCCCACCCCCCCCCCCCACCACCCCACTACTGAATTGAATGTTTCGACCGATTATAGTTTGGACACAATCAGTGAGAAGTTTTACATCTCCTGGGAGATCCAAGACAAGACTTCTTCACAATTCTCAAACTGCTATCATCAGCACTTACGTGACGAACAAAGCTTCAGTTATAAAAACAGTAGAGCTGATCACTCTGAGTGTGGACACCTTTCGACCCCCCTTGCATCCCTAATAAACCCTCAAGCATAGGCTCAAAGATTTTCCTGTTACCATTTGAATACTATTGACATCAGGATTTTAGTTTTTCAGCAGTTTATTTCCTTACCGTACTTTTTTTTTTTCTATTCTTCGCTGGCTGCTTCGGGGCGTGCTGTTGGATATTATTATTAGTTTTTTTTTTTAATTTATTTTTTTTTATCTTTTGGTGGTGAGAATACCACCGAATTCTAGGACTGTGGTATGTTTCCGTTTGATGCCAGGCGAGCACAGAACTTTACTTCTAGGTCTGCTGTCAGTAGGAGATCTTACACTCTGTCCAAGAATTAGTTTCGTCGCACAGAAACACAATCAGCCGTGCCTCTCTGATGAGTCTGACCCAGTGGACGAAAGGCCTCGGAGCCGGCGAAATAAATGGTTCGTTCCTGAAGAAGGATTCCAGTGGCTCTCATATGCTGTTAGTGAAAGATGTTCTATATATGACGTATTTCCACGAGTTTTTTTTTTTTTTTTTTTTTTTTTTTTTTTTTTTTTTATCTTTCATCCGCCTCCCCCTTACTAGTTTTTTTTTCAGATACTTATTTTTCTTTTTTTTTTTTTCTTTTTTTTTTTTTTGAAAGTTTTGCCAAGTCATTATTGTAATGATGGGAGTTGGAATCTAAATATCTATCTACCGTCAACTCAGAAGAGACAAATCTATATTTATCTGTGTGAAACAAACAAAAAGTTGGCTTGGAAAACGAAAGGGAACTAGCTGATATTCCCACGGTTATTAGTAAAACAATCTTGCCAAAAAAAAAGAAGAAAAAAAAAAAAAAAAAAAAAAAAAAAAAAAGGGGGGGGGGGGAGGGGGGCAGGTTTGGGGGGGTGGGGGGGGGTGGGGGGGGGGGGGGGGGGGAGTACGTTTCGGATGGGGAGATGGAGGTGTGGGGGGCTTGGAAAGGAGTGGACATGGCAAATGTCAATATCAAACCTTTTTTGTTCTGACACGATGGGGGAGAGGCCGTGGACTTGAACAGAGCCACGTGTTTGCGCCTGCCTAGGATTCTACTTTCGTCTCATGGGTGACAACTCGTCAGTAGGACTCGGCCTGCCAGGTGTCGGTCGTTCCCTGGTACAGCTGTTGATTCACTACCTGTGGCGTATGTCTTGTGACATTCTCACAAGGCAGTCTGGAAAGAGCAGAATATGTTAAAAAGGGGAAGACAATGCTCTCTCTCTCTATGAAAAAGTAATCGCATCGAAGTGCTATAAGCCCACTCCTAGCGTATGGGACTGAGGTTTTACTTAGTATTACGAAAAAGGCACGCAAGGAAAAACAACAACAACAACAACAACAACAACAAGAACAGCAACAACAACAGTAGCTATTTCCGGGTTTTTCAAGCTTGTGAAATTGCGTTGTGTCTGCAAGTCGACGAAAACTCGCGTTACGCGGTGCATGAACAATTCAAGGGAAATAATTCTTGACTGTATGGACCCGACGATTCGCATCCTTGAGTAACAGCCACTACATGATGCTAAACGTAGCTCTACTGCGTTCGGGTCATTGTGAAGCCTTCTTCACAGCATCCGAGAATCATTGTTTTAGATTTCATAACTGGAAGTTTTTTTTTCTTTTTTCTTTGTTTTTTTTTTTTTGTGTGTTTTTTTGTTTTTTTTTGTTGTTGTGTTTTGTTTTTTACATCGTTAGACGGAGTATGGGGATTGTACTTGAATGAGAATGCGCTCATGCAAACAAGTTATATTGATTTGATTTTGTCTGATATTTTGTGTCCAGTTCTGTGACATTCCCTATGTAGGATATGCTGAAGCATCCCATCTTCCTGAGTCTGTATTTGCAGTTCTGCTGTCAGAGTCTATCATTCGCAGGCTTACAGAAAGATGGATTGCAAAATCGCAATTGAAATCTCTCTCTCTCTCTCATCTCTCTCTCTCTCTCTCTCTCTCTCTTCCCCCCTCCCAACCCACACACACACACACACGCACACGCGCACGCAACGCACACATGCACGCGCGCACGCACGCACGCACACACGCGCACATACACACACACACCACACACACACACACACACACGCACGCACGCACGCACGCACGCTCGCTCGCTCGCACAACACACACACACACACACACACACCCACACACACACACAACCACACACACACACATCTTTTGAAGGCAGAAACATTGCTGAATTATACGAACAGTGAGAGACAGAATATCCCACGCCATGAGGTCCAGCCAAAACAAAAGCTCTCTTTCCATGACTTTTTGTAGTTGGGGCTCACCTAGAGCGAAGTTGTTGACGACTGAAAGAAGAAATATGAAGCAAATCAGACATGTGCGATGGGCGAAAAAAAAAATATAAGATCAGAGAGAACAGCGTGACGAAAAGTGACAAGCTTGCTTTCAGTTCTGGAAGGGGAGCAAGAGTGGCGTGCTGAAGGAGGGGAATCACAGGCTGTCCCTTGGTTACATTGCCGACGAGGCCTGGCCGCGCAGATTGTCCTTCTGTAGAAGAACTCGACGCTTTTGATACTAAAAGTGCCTACGTAAGAGCTTAGGCATCACATGGTCAGACTTCATACCACATGAAGAGGGTCAGGGAGAGGTCCAAACCGCTCCCCGTGTCAACCATCGTCTGCAGACGGCGTCCCGCCTCCACTGCTGGGTATGTCTTGAGATCACCCTCTTCAAGACCTGCAAACCAGGCCATTCCATCGACCCCAGCGGTCAGAGAGAAAAAAAGAGGACGACCCAGGATGAGCTGGCGACAGACAGTGGAGAGAGACCTCCGACTCGTTGACAGAGGATGGAGTGACACCAGCAGACTGGCTGAGGACCGTGCACAGTGGAGAGCGCCTTGACTGCCTCATGCGTTCGCAAGACGCGGGAGCATCTAAGTCTAAGTAAGTCAGGCTTATATGAGTATGTTAGGGCCAGTCAGCAAGGAGCGAATTGCTATAGTCCGGGTGTCTTTTTTTTCTGTCCCATCTCCGTGGCATGGTACCCACGCCGTTCATTCCGACCCCCCCCCCCCCCCCCCCCTCCCCCCCCCCCACCCATCACTCCCCGTTCACAGCCCTGCCTGGCTGGCCGCAGCCTTGGCACAGGCAATCCACATGAAGCAGTTCAATGTTAAGTAGTTCGAGAGGCAACCCACTGGAGGAGACACTGCACTGCTGCCGAGTGTTCAGTGGTGCCAGTTTGATCCAAACATCTACTGAGCCCCTTACTGACGACAATAATTATTGTGCTTAGTCGCGGGGACCTCCGATGGTCGCCTCCACTTCCGTGCAATGACACTGTCCATGGATTTAGCCGATGCCGGTGGCTCTGACACAATCAAACCAAGGCCATAGACGTGGAGAGGACATCGAAACTGAGGTCACCAACGAGAGCAGGTCATGAATGGCCATAGAATTTGAGACTTTTTTTTTTCTGTTTTTCTAAATGTTGTTCGATGACAATGAGAATGATTGCGATGATACTACGGATTACCATTCCGGTTCGTGACTTGCATGACAAAGGCTGAACTCTACGCATACCTTCATAACATTTATCCCGGGAGTCAACCAGGCCCGAAAGATACAGACACCTGCAACGGCGGTCAATGAGTTTTGTGCAACCTCTCAGAAACTCATCCGGTTAATGGCTACAACTAAACTGAGCCAGAGTCGCAAACTCAGCTCTGGGTAAGAGTTTGTCGGGGCAGAAAAAAAAAATGCCACCAAAAGCGGCTCTGATAGGAATTCAAACCCACCGACCTCCCAGCCGCGAGTCTGCGATGCTAACCACTTTGCCACGGTGGCTTTACAATAGTCCAGTTGAGACCATATGAAATGCAAACACCAGAGTCTCTGTGGCCTAACAAAATAAAAAAAAAAAGGTTATCGCATATGCCAGTGAGGCGTTCTGATTTGAAAACTGCAAAGCGACAGAGATCAGTAATGTGTGTATCCTGGACATATTCTTATGAGAAATCAAAAAGACAGATTTCTAGCTGAAGAAGGGGTCCATGAATATACGTCCCCCCCCCCCCCCCCCTTTTTTTTTTTTTTTAACGGTCTGTTTAAACATCAATCGCAACACCAATGCCATTTTATAAAGCGGCATGCAAACAATGAAGACTCTCTGAAGTGGCTGTGCAAATTTGGCGAGAGAGATCTAGCTTTAAAAAAAATCTACCAATACCAATATCTTCCCATAACTAAGGGCTTTTGTGCGTGCGTGTCTTCCTTGATTGAGCTGTGTGTGTGTGTGTGTGTGTGTGTGTGGTGTGTGTGGTGTGTGTGTGTGTGTGTCTGTATGTCTGTCTGTTCTGTCTGGCTGTCGTGTTGTATGCATGTATGTATGCATGTATGTATGTATTGATGTAGTATGTATGTATGTATGTATGTGTGTTGTGTGTGTCGTGTGTGTTGTGAGTGTGTGTGTGTGTGGTGTGTTGTGTGTGTGTTGTGTGTGGTGTGTGTGTGGTGTGGTGAGGTGTTGTAGGTCTGTCTGTCTGTCTGTCCGTGTTGTATGTGTGTGTGTGTGTGTGTGTGTGTGTTGTGTGTGTGTGTGTGTGTGTGTGTGTGTGCTTACAGGTGGGCTTTTTTCGAAAGGAGACAATACCAACTTCTACAATTTCGAAGAACTCCAACAGTGAAAACTTGACCCACCTCTTAATACAAGAACAACATTGGTTTGGACTTGTTTTTCTATTCAGGTATTTTCTTGTAAATTAGATACAGATATGTTCAGGTTTGTTTCACCTTGTGTTTTTTTTTTACAGTCAGTGATTGATCGATTCATTCATTCATTCATTTATTCATACATTTTCATTCATCATTATGTTCATGGTCTCATTCATTTACGCAGACAGTTATGCAGTCATTCTTTTTTTATCCTTTGTTCATTATAGTTATTCGTTCCATTGAGATGTATGCAGATCTGACTACTCTCTCTCTCGTCCTAGTCTCTCGACTCTCTCTCTCTCTCTCTCTCTCTCCTCGCTCGCTCTCTCCTCTGCTCTCTCTCTGCCCAGAATCTGTTCGAATGTTTCCACTGTTTTGTGATTGTCGTTTCAAGTTCATTCATCCATTTGTTCACCCCTCCATTTGTATATTTACCAGCCTCGCGTCATCTATTCATCCATCCGTCCCTTCATTCACCCATTCTTTCATTCATATTAGTATTCTATCTCCTCCGTTTATTTGTTCGTTTTGCTTTGTCATATATTTTTTTCATCGTTCCTTTGGTAAACTCATCTCCTCTCTCTCTCAACTCCTCCTCCTCATCCTCCTCTCTCTCTCTCCTCTCATCTCTCCCTCCATCCTCTCGTCGCCTCTCTCTCTTCTCTTCCCTTCATTGCTCGTTCGTTGTTGTCGTCCTAATTGTTTTTGTGTCGCGCTTGAAGAAGACCTAAGAGGTCGAAACGGCGTCCATAAGTTTTGTCTTGTGATTCGTCTTGCCCACGGGTTTTTTTTTCTTTTTATATCCTTTTTTTTCCTTTTGCTGTTCGGCTAACCTTTTATTTCGAATTTGTTAAAAAAAAAACAAAAAGTTTTTTAAAAAAGTATACTAAACTGCACTAAACTTTTGCCAGGTCGAAAGAACGGAATTCGAAGTTTATGCAAGATTCAGTGCAGGCCATGGTTGGTTTGACACTTCTGTTTGCCCATCTATCCGGCTCCGAGATTGAAGAGACAAGTGATGTGTTTTTGTTCGGTTGGTATTGTCTTCATTTGTTGTGTTTGTCTTGCCTGAAACACGAGATCAAAAAAAGAGGTCGAAAATGGCCGTCGTATTTTGTCTTGTCCCTTAGTCCCGATGTTGTGGTCTTGGGTATCGTAATTACGTTTGTGCGATTAAAAAAAAAAAAAGCTTTATACAAACATCTGCAGTCATGAACATACTTTGATAGCATTTTTAGTTTGATGGGACAGGGGTGCACCATTTGCGCAGTCTTTCCAAGCGTTGCTTACGCCTATTGTGCCTCTGTAATCTGCCTTGTTATAACAATCAATAAGTAAGACTTTTTTTGTTTTTGTTTTATCTTTCTAAACATCCGTAATCTTTGTCCAAAACTTTCAGTTTGGCTCCGATTCTTCATTCCTGGCTTTCCAGTATTAGTTTGTGTGTTGTGTTGTTGTTGTTGTCCCGGAGGTTTTTGGTGAGATCGTTTCGGGAATGCCCACCACACACACACAACACACACAACACACGCACGCACGCCGCACGCAGCACGGGCACGC
>JADBJO010014712.1:0-12500 GCA_016801955.1 Conus betulinus
TACAGAATGCTCACCGTGTCACAAGGCGAATTAAGCACATTTTGTAAACATGGTTTCTAACTAACACATTGGATTTATTTGGATACCCCAACACATCATCATCTATCATCATCATCATCATCATATTATTATATTATTATTATTATTATTAGTATTGTTGTTGTTGTGGGTGTTGTGTTTTATCGTCGTTGTCGTTGTTCTTATTTTTGTTTTCTTCTGCTCATAATACTATCATCTCATCAGTTCCCTGCTGATAATATAAAAGGAATTTCCAGAAGTTCTGGATCAAAACAGAGAAAGAAACATCTTTGGAAAGACTATTATTATCTGGTTACTAATATACTTGGAAGTCAGGTGTTTTCCTACGACGAGTTGAACGAAGAAGAATGTGAGAAAGCCGAGTGTGCACTGCGCCGAATTAACACTTGCAAACGCAAGTGTCGGATGCAGTAAGAAGCGACTTAGAGCAGTATCGAATAGCCTTGTAAAGAATGTGCAGGATGTTACAATGGGTTTGGGGTGTATCTTCGAAAGGAACTGTACTAGGGTCTGTGGCTCAATTCTGAAAGTATCCAAATGACAGATTTTTGTATGCACTGGGCTGCTGCTCCATAGGCCGTGGCAAGAGTCTATGCAGATACCAAGGTTTCATGGTGCTGAAGACGGTTTTAAATGTAATGCTTTTTGACGGATTATAAGAAGGACTGAGGCGCAGAAAGACGTAAGCACATGTTGAGCGTTGGGGGGAAAAAAGTGTGGTGTGTGTGGTGTGGGGGGGGGGGGGGGGGGGGCCCAGCCAGTGGGGGGGGGGGGGGGGGGGGGGGGGGGCGGGGGGGGGGGGGGGGGGGGGGGTGGTGGCCAGGCTAATGTACAGTATGTCTGCAAAAACAAAATGCAAACTCTATACACAAAATGATACTGTTGTACATACTACATTTGAGGGCACAGTAGACAAACGGGGCAAACACGAATTGGGTTTAAAGACCAAAATTGTACCAATTACCAATCAAGGCCATTGTTCAGGTAGAAGTGAGCGAATATATGGTTTATGACCACAGACGGGTATAGGTATTGCTTTGAACTATGATTTACGATTTAGGCCTGTGTTTGATTATAGATGAGAAACTGGGTATTATAAAGCAAGAAAAATACGGACAGACGGTACTCAGAAAGTCATGGCAGAGGGATGAAGAGCGGATAGTAATTGGGATAACACGGGAGAAATAAAGGGAAACGCATATAGCTATTGGTACAGACTGTGATGATGTACGAAATAAGGAATAGTAACTGAAGGGAAACTACAAAGCCAAGCTGGAGGATCCTTCCATAGGGGGTCAAATGTCGCTAGAACACAAGGGAAAGATTAGGGAAGGGAAGCAGGAGGATAAAAGCATGAGTACCACTTTATACTGCATATGAGATTAAAACGAAGGAACGTGGTTAAATAGTCATCATCGTTCTCTCGACCCTAATCCTTGACAGTTTTGGGGGGGGCACAACCACTTCAACTGTACACCTCATTTTCATCCTCGTCCTGTCGTTCTGCCAACTGTTTGGGAATCCGCCGAGATAGGCCTTTCACACAAACTGCGCCTTGGAAGTTGTCTTTTTCGCCCCCGCCCCTGCAAAAACTGGATTTGATCGGGAGACGTAACGTAACAAGACCATTTTAGTTTTCTGGATCTTGAGTGCTCCTCCAGCAGGTCTTCAAAGGGCCACTGGCTGCCTCGATTATTGCAGGCACTTCAGCCCATTGGTAACATTGCCTTTTTAAGGAGATACGTTGAGTAGTTTTTTGTGCTGTAGCGTTTCGTTTCAACAAATGCCTAGGTTCATTCTTTGTTGATCGCTCTCTAGGCCCAGTTTCACAAATGTGGAGAAAGGATTTTTAAAAACATAGCCCAAACCCCTAGTGTGCATTCATTATCATCGCTTTGGAATTGGCAAGATGTTGTTTTTCCAGACGGTCTTGACTTTTGAGGACTGCTATTAACAATTGAGCGAATTCTAGAGTAGGCTTCTGGTTGGGACCCTTCATGTATCATGACCCCGACTGTTCATGGGTACTTGGTAATTGTTTTTCCAGAATTCAAGTTTTTAAATCACCCTCTCTGATTGCTCGGTTTATACAAATAGGTGCATTTGGTGTAGTTTGCCATCAAGTTTGGAGATGAGGGTTTCGAGAAAGGAGAGAGCGGTATTCCATTTATTAATCCAGCGGGCTGTGACCAGGTAGAATAGAGAATGATAGGCTTATGATATGGGAAGGGTGTTCATTATCATTCAGGTGCGGTATCTTTTCATGATGCTTGTGTAGATAAAGTATGCACAGGAGGCAATCTATTGATAAGAGAGGGAAGTATGTACACATTGTATGCCTTCTCTGGCTTGTGGTGCAGGGATTAGAGTAGAGAAGGAATGAGTAGTAAGTTATGATGAAAAGAATAGAATACACATGCCTGTATACAACAATTTTAAAGCTGTGTAGCTGTTATAGGCCAGAGATGAAGGGCGTGCCCGACTATGATTGAAAAAGACCGGGGGATACAGGCGGACCGTATAGTCCATTTTGTATACGCCATGACCCATCTAGCTATGCTATGTGTTTGTTGTAGCAGTGGAGGAATAGGGAATGTACGAAGGGTAAGTTAACGTGTACCCGTTGTCAAGCTGTTTCAGCCTGTGTGCAAGTAGATTGAAAGCAGGTTGTGATATAAAAAAAAAGGAGGTAAAACCCATTGTGTGCCCATGTGCATTCAGGCTCCAGGCTGTGGCAAGCAGGAGATGAGGGAATAGTAGAGAGGAAAAAAGGGGTCGGTATTAAAAAAAAAAAAAACTAACATAACATCTTGTTTCATTTCTACACGGGCATGAACAGTGGAAGAGAACGTATAAAATGAAAATGAAAAAATTAAAAAAGGACCCCCCCCCCATCCCCTAGATCCCCAACCCACCCACCACAACAGCTCCCACAGCCCCACCCACCATCCCACCAGCCCAACGCATGCCACGACATCACAATCAATGCACGACGATAATGCACATGTCTACGAAACCGCGTTTCAGTAGGAAATACCCGCACACGCACAAACATGCAGAAATGCACACGCACTCACCGCAATCACTTCACACAGGGATCTATGGCATGCACGTACTACAGCTAACATAGATTACGCGACTCACACCTCGCACTAACGACAACACCAACACACACACCTGATCACAAACACACAGACCGGGCGCTCAAAAAAAAAGGCAAAGACGAGATAGGAGAGATAGAGGAGTATAGAGAGAGACCGGAGAGAGGAGGAGATAGTAGGAGGACGAGAGAGAGCAGAGATGCATGCTTGCCGGCTGACGCATATGCCATTTGCTATCAAAGTGGATGCGAGGTGCGTACTTTGGCGAGAAAGATTCTGTTGTCATCTGTCCCCTGGACGTCCGAAAAGCTTGGTGCGAAAGTTGTTTTGTTGCCGTATTTTATCAATCAATCTTGCTTTCACTCACTCACACACACCCCTAGCAACACATAGCAGCAAAAACACGAAAATCTAGCGAGGAATCGTGACATTTAATAACAATGACAAATGGAGATTCGTTTTTTTTTTTTTTCCTTTTAGCATATGGACAACATCACATGCAAGTGTAAACTAATTTATTAACATATAGTGTCCACCCACAACTCCTTGTTAGGCTAGGAAATACTTCGATAAGTTCATATTTCACTCGATGACACAATCCAGTAACAAGAGGGAAAGGATGAGAAGGAATCATATCACTTCATGTCATGGAAACAATACCAACTCAAACACAAGCAGAAAGTAAGGTTTTTTTTTTCTTTCTCACGACAAAGTAGATCATTCGAAAGTCTTTCTGCATATGATTCCGGCGTCATATCACGCAGTCAGAGTTCGCAGGCTGTTCAGGTAGGCTGCACTCACTTACCAACACGGCACAGGGGTTGACTCACACACACACACACAGAGAGAGCAGGGAGACTGAGAGACACACACACACAGGAGGGACACACACCCAGAGAGAGAGAGAGAGCGAGAGAGGAGAGAGAGAGAAGAAAGAGTAGAGAAGAAGAAAGAAAAGAGGAGCACTCTCGACCTGACCCCAATTTCGGATGCAGTGAAGGCAGTTCCATACTCTAATCACTGCTGCTACTGGGCACAGAAGAAGAAACTGGTCCAACACCTGCGACTGTGGCACAAGGGAAGAAAACTCGAACGTTTTGAGCACCAGTCAGTCGTTCCGAAAGGAAGAACACCAGGGAGACATGGCACCCAGCTCCAGGTGGTAGTGCAGGCGTATAGGCTGTCGAGTGAGATGAAGGCCACTGGGGAGAGAAGGCAAGTCCTCCTGGCCTCCAAGAAGGCTACCACACCACCACAGGAGCGGGAAGAAGGACCTACCTTTGGAGATGCTTCCACTAGCGCACACAAACAGATCTCCATGTCCAGCACGCCCCAGCACAGATGGAAAATCCCTACAAAGTGAACAACACCGTAAATATCCAATCTACCACTATTCAGCATCAAATGTAGTGATAGATTAGAAAGAGCATAATCGCAACGACCCAAACCCGTACGACTCAGCACAAAACCACCGAACGAGCACACTGACGGAGCACCTTCGAAAACAAACGCAAATATTACAGAGTCCTGAACATTTCAATTTAAAATGTTTAAAGAAAGCGCTATCAGTTAATTACAACTGGATTAAACGAGCACTACCCAACCAACAAGCGGGACAGCGAGCGTATGGAGTAGATGTTGACCGACTCCACATCCATACTCTATCTGTGCCAGTCTACCGGCTGAAATTCGTGCAACGTTCGCCGGTAGCATATTACTCACTGGATAACGAGGAGAAATAGAGACAGAAAAAAATTCTCTGGCTATGCACACAGATCAGATAAAGAATGGCGCATAACTCGTTAAAAATCGTGCCTGTGACCATACGTCCCCCCCTCCTCTCTAGAAAAAAAAAGTACCATCTTTTCTTCACTACAAGAAACTAACGGAAAGGGAATCGAACTCACTGTCACTGGTCACAAGAAAAATTTTCCAGTTTATATACGGCAAAATAATTTCGTTTTCAAAAAAAAAAAAAAAAATAGAAAAATTTGGACAATCACCCATGAAAATTGCAGCACCAGTAGATCGTCCCCCCCCCCCGCCCCCCCCCCCCCCCCCCCCGCCCCCGCGCGCGCACTTCCCCCACAAATTTGACAAACAACACATATAAACAGCAATGCGATTTTATGATAATAAAAAATTTGACAAATGACTTTCCAAAATGTAACTTTCATTTTTTTCTTTGAAAGTCCTAAGATGCATTATTAAAGCAATGAAATGTCCATATAAAATAAAATTGACTTTTTACTGTAGATCAGGACATGTCCTATGCTTCACTATAGCGATCTAGACAGCCAAGACTAAAACCGGCGATACAAATGTTGTTCCGACTGACAGCAATTTATGGAACACTAAGAGACTGGCCATTGCGACTGAGCACATCAGCGAGAACATTCGTAATACCCTTAACAGACTGAACCTCAAGCATGAATGCTTGCAACAGGACAGACCATCGTGTGACTCTGGCATTCTTGAAAAGAACTAATGAGAAAATGTGAGTGGCTTATGGTCTGTCTGGAGAACAAACTTTTGTCCCCGGAGATAGCGAGAGAGCTTCTGGATAAACCAAACAATTCCCAAATACTCCCTCTCAATAAGAGTGTAATGAGTCTCTCTGTCAAGCATTTCCTGCAGGTGAAACAACAGGAAGGAAAACACCATCATGGTCCTGCAAAAGAACCACCACAATTTACCAGTTTTCTTACAAGCATAATGGGTAAACTATAAGGACACTGATGAATGGGTTTGCTATCAGTGAGCGGGATTTCATGAAAATTCCGACTTTGATACATCCAGGATCAAACATAAACAAAGCAGAATAATCATGAGCCGAAGATTTCAACCTCTCTCTTTGCACATCAGATTATTTCTCATCAAAGTGAATATCATGAATGGTCTCTTTAGAAGGAACAAGTGGGACAGTGGGAATATTCATTTAGATTCAAGGCAATCATCATCATTTTCGGTGATCACAGACGATGCTGTCATATGTCTATCACTCTTGGGGAAACAGTTTAATGCAGGTAACGAAGCACACAATGAGAGTCCATCTGTTTTGAATTATCATGCAGAGTATGAGAAAAGCAGTCCATCTGTTCGGAATCACGCTTTTTTCACAACAGTGGCACCATCCGGAAAATGAGAGTCCACAACATCAGGCGAAGCAGAATCTTCATCAGTAGTAGCAACAGTTGGCATGTTGCACACCATGTCTGTTAAAGTTTAAGCGAACACAACATGCAAAATGCACAGAAGTTTCACATTGCCACGCTGATCACATGTACGTCTATTGTATCTACTCTTCTAAATACATCACAAGCCTGAACATATCGACGGACATCCACATAAGTACCTAGGCAAATAGAAATGAAAATAACATTCAATGTTTGTTCTCGCAAAAAAACCACCATGTCCACTAGCAATGGAAAGATAAGCAACATGCAAAACATTTCTACGGAGAGGTTTTGGTACACACCGTTGCTTCTGTGCAGTGTCAGATTTACCAACTGATTAGCGGTAAAGAACACCATTGTCCAAGAATAACATGGGTTTATGTTCACACACCAAACCTTTGCTAAGCGATTCCCAATCAGGAACATTTTCAGCCTGGTGGTAAATAGATGACAAAGTAAAATCTGATGCTTGCATGTTTACAATGTCACAATAGGACACATTAAAATGTCAAAGTCCGATGGCAAAGCATCTACCTGTTGGGGGGTCTGTTTACCCTTCGATTTACCTGAATTTGTTGTCTGCCACGGATGGAGGGATTTTTTAAGGGGGCTTTGCAGAACCTCAAGTTTCTTTTTGTTGCCGGGTCATTACTGATGAAATCTGATCAGCCAAAATCTGGTCAGTTTCATTCTGACCTTGGGCAAATTGCCAAGTATCAAATCTGCCACAGGGGTTATCAATGACACAACTTTCCAGCAAAACCAGTGTAACGAGGTGACCATACAGGCACCATAGCAAGTTGGAATGTCTCAATCTTGCCACCAAAATTTATACATCTTTTACAATGACTATTGTACTGTTCAGGACTTTTTCACAACAGCAGTAGTACAATCAATATATCTCAAAACAGTGCAAGGTATATCATAAACACAACAATTATGCAGTGACAAATTGTTCAAAGTAACACATATTTTCTGTATCAGGAGAAATCAAAACTTTGCATGTCGCAACGTACTGAGGGGACTGAACATTTGTGGGCGAAGGGCAGTCTGGACTAATATGACCGACACACCGCAACGTCTACAAATAAGACTGTTTGGTCTCTTGTGTAGGTCGTTGACCCCCTACCTCTACTTGACTGTGGGAGATTTTTTTACATGTTGTTGCCGCTTCTCTTGAGACTGAGTCCCTGAATTTGCAGAACTAGCCTGGTAAAACTGGTTTCCCTGATAAGTAGGTCGCTGATCAATAGTTACCTCGCCCTGAAACCTCTGTGTCTGGGAGGGAGATTTGACTGGCCTCTACTGTAACCGAAGTGACTGATCTGCCGAGACTGACCATGAGTCCCCTGGCTGTTGAGTTTGTGTTCACACAACAGTATGAACAACTGCACCTGACTGTCTAGCTAACAGCTTGTTAGGGTGAGCTTCTCAGTAGAGTTCAGCTGCAGCACACATCTGTTCTGCTGAATCAAAAGTTCTTTCCTTAAGAAAACCTGCAAGTCTTTGGACACAGACTGTAAAATCTGCTCTCTGATCAAAAGATCATGCAGTACGTCAAAAGACTTCTCTATCTCTGACAGTTCAACCCATCTGCTCAATAAATGGACAGCTCTGATAAAAAAAAGCATGAAACTATTCTCTCTTTGTTCAGGCCTCACACTTCTAAATCTTTCTCTAAAACCTTCAGAGGTAGCCATAAACTTTTTTCAGCAAATGTTTTCAAATTCTCATAATTCAAAGTATCACTGACACAAAGAGAATGGTAAAAAAAAACGCAATGCAACTCCTTGTAACACACTAGCTAAGTGGAGTGGCCATTGTTCCTTTTCTCTCCCAACATGTTAGCATGAGTTTCAGGTCTATACAAAAAAGCATCGATATCATCATTGGCTTCATTGAACATGAGTAATTTGGGAACCATGAATATGATTCTGATTGGTGTGCTTTGATCCCTCAGAAGAAGATTTGTCTTTGTCTTTGTTCTTGTGCCAATTTGAATTCAAGTTCTTTTTCCTCTAACAGGAACTTATGCTTTTGTGCTTCTTCCTCCATAAGTAATTTCCTTTCTTCCATCTGTATTCACTAGAGTAATGAATAGGGGCGAGAGGGAGGGAATGGGTGTGTGACTTGACACAGTGACGCCACCACACAACAGCAACATACTGCTAGTTTTCAGTTTGGCTGTCAGCAGAATTGACCTCACAGTCTCATTGTGAACCTGATGCTCTGCCATTGAACTATCCAGGAACCCGAAGTTCAAGGTAAACTATCGGCTAATATAAGTGATTGTACAAAACAGGATGTCTGGATGATAATGAGTTTTAAACCCCAACACGCAGGTGACGCTATCGTCACGTGAGCATAACTTATAAAAGGTGACCGCATCCTGGAGGTTGGTCAGGTGGCCATTGTGGCACGTTTCAGTTCGCGTTTCTTGGCTCGTCGTAAGTTTGTCCGCACACTTTAGCGGGTGTCAACTTTGTGAAGTCGGTTTTTCTCTGTAAGTTGAAGCACCATTCAAAGCTTTTCTCTCTCTCTCTCTCTCTCTCTCTCTCTCTCTCTCTCTCTCTCTCGAAGATGGCCAGAAAGTCGGAGTGTAGCCCTGCTTTGGTTCAGCCTTTTGTATGGTCTGACAGCGGGACATGTTGTAACGACCACCACGCAGGCACCGAGTTCTACAGAGAACGGTTTGGCAGAACTCCACAGCGTGAAGCAACAACTAGATTCCTTACAGCGAGTTATGTAAGTACAGTAATACTGATGGTTGCCTGCTGTTTGTCAGTCAGTCGTCTGTCTCTGTGCGTCGTCTGTCTCTCTGCTGTCAGTCTGTCTGTCTCTCTCTCTCTCTCTCTCTCTCTCTCTCTCTCTCTCTCTCTCGACTTCCCTTTTCTAGCTACCATCAAGACACTCCTTCACCAGCGCTCCTTGAAACTTGCTTATTAATTCAAGAGAAAACCGTCCATCCATGTCACTGATGAACTCCCATTGTGCTTTACAAAGTGTGTTGAACTTGGGTATTATAGGAAATGATACTACAGTGGTACAAAATCGAAGGCGGAGGAAAAACACACCATCGTTGTATTGAGACTTTCTTAGACGTCTGACCAACTCCCTGTGACATGAATCCAAGGTACGCCTGCATTTCGGCGTAAATCCCCTTTAGAGGTGAATAGGGACAAGCGCAGAGCAGAGATACAGAAAAGAAAGCCAAGTCAATTTTTCTGTTCCGTTTTTCCGGATTACTTTTACCGACGCCACCAAGCCTACTTTACACTGACGTTCAAATTGATTCTAGAAGGGTGAATGGTACAGCTGATTGTGGTGTGAGCATCCAGAGAGACAGTCAACCTTCTCCCTCCCTTACTAAGCCTGCAAAGGTCACTCAAGAAATAGATATCACACGGGACACTGAAAAACAATCATTGACACTCGTCCAGGAAAACGACTTGATTCTAGACAATGAATTAGACACATTCAGTGCTGTTGAAGATTGTGACGAAGATTTTCGTTTTGTAATACGTGGACGTGACAGGCCGTGTACCACAAAACAACTTAAACCGAAGCAGCAGTTATGGTAGGAATCGCAAGTGATTTTTTTATACACCGTAAAGTTTCTGACGATTCTTCACGATGTGATAATCTACAAACAGTAAACTTATGAAAATATATGGATACAAATACTGAATTGTTTGGGAGAATCAACGAGGAAAAGAGACATTTTAACCAGGTTTTTAAGGAAGACGTGTGGATGGGGGACACCGATGAGAGTTCAGCTGTCGACAGTGGAAGTCTTGGCGATGTGTCGTGACTACATATATCGCGCTCAGGTCATTGCGATAAAACAAGGATTTATAACAACAAATGATTTACGAAACTACTTCCGCGTTTTGGATACCACATCGCCATGTTCGGATGAATCGACTGAATACTATTTGGACTTTTTCGTTTTAAACACATTTCTCACCCTCATCACGCCCCTTTTTTGTGAATTGGCGAATTAAACTTGATCACAAGAAGCCACTCATTCATTCATTCATTTATTCATTCATTCATTCATTCATTCATTCGCTCTCTTATATCTCACGCGCTTGCGCGCTCTCTCTCTCTCTCTCTCTCTCTCTCTCTCTCTCTCTCTCTCACACACACACACACACACACACAAAAATTGTCTAAATCCAGCGAATATAAAGAACACAAGTCCAACACCATACGAACACGACCACTGAAGAACACACACTGAGTGTCAAAGGTTAGCGTGACAGCTATTGTTATATAGACATAAGATTTGGGGTTTACGTATGCAGTGTTGAGGGCGATATGCTGATTTTTGCGCATGCGTAAACGAAGTAAACAAAAGACGCGTAAAACAGCACGGCTATCCGGCCGGGTCTGGATAGGCAGCTGTGTTGCGGGGCGTTCGCCGTGTCGTGTGGTTACCTGGGTAGCGGACGGGTGGCTCCGCGGTTGTTTGCTTGTCCCCTGGTCGGATGACCACTGTCTATTAATAAAATAAGTTGGGCTATATAACGGTAGCTGAAACAGACTAATTAGGGAAATACTAGACACTTGATCAGACCTGGTCTTACACAGCGATGTAATAGACACAAGCAGAATAGTTTCAACTAGGAACCTATGCGAATAGATGGGTTGGTGTATGTGGAAGTAATGTTTATGTTTGAAAATGATTTATGGATTACTCCGATTGATGCATTTTGTTAGTACGGGTTTGAACGCTAATACCTCGTTATAGATGGTTCTAAGAGTTGTTGCCCAGCTAAAGTTTTCAATTATTGTATGTTAAAATTTCGGGTCAAAGGATAAATTGCTTGTTGTGGAATACATGTTGAACTGTTAAAGTATTTAGAGCGATACTTCACAGACTGGTTGCATTACAAATATATATGTGACTACTATCAATTGTTGCATGGTGAATTATACGACGCAGGTATAATAAGGTCTTCACTGTATGTGTAAACGGTAATACGATGAGGGAAATGAAATAGAAAACATGTGTTTTGTATGCTAGTATGGAATTGATTGTTTTATTGTAATTTAGTCCCTTGCGGATTCATTCCAAGAACTGGCCCTCAGCACTTGTGTCTTAAGAGGTTATCTTTTTTATATTTTCTACTTTTCACAAGAAAATGTAGCTTGTTTTGCTCTTTCATGATTTTCTTTTGCTTCTTAGCTGGCACCTTTGGTTAGTTTTTTGAAAACTCAACAAACATACTATGGTATTGCACACCAGCCTTTTCTGATATAGCATTCTTCTAAAACCGAAAAGGCAGAAGAGTCAAATTACCACTTTCTTCTGTGGTCACTGAGGAGAAACAATCAGGTTTCGAATATCGGTATCTGACCAGGAGTTATATGTTAGTGAGTTTTTTCTCCATTGGAGATGGTATCCCGCTTAGGAGACTATAAGTTTGCTGAAGGTTCATTTTGAAAAGCATTTGTTATTTCCCACTCAAGCACATACTGTCAGTTAGGCAGAATCAACTACCACTGCAGATATGAAGGCTTATCACCCACCCACCCTATTTCTACAATCTGAGACATAAGAGCAAGCTTGTTTTTATAATTCAATATTTCTTGCAGTCATTGCAACACTTAGCTGCTCTGTAAGTTGCTGGAATGGTGCTCGGTACTTAACCTTGGAATTGATTGTTTTATTGTAATTTAGTCCCTTGCGGATTCATTCCAAGAACTGGCCCTCAGCAATTGTGTCTTAAGAGGTTATCTTTTTATATTTTCTACTTTTACAATCTGAGACATAAGAGCAAGCTTTCTTTATAAATTATATATATATTTTTTTTTTGAAGGAAATCTTGAGGTAGGGAACAGTTAAACGTAAATGAATAGTTGGGTAACTTTTGTTCCCACGATAAAATAATTACCGGTCCATAACTCTAAACGAATGGGACAGTGTATAACTTTTCCATATGTTTGGTAGGTTCCCAATCTTCACTTGAAACATTACAGTTTGTATAAATACATTCGGATTTGGATCTGTTCCAGTACGAAATCTAGAATTCTAAATTATCGTTGTGTTGTACATCATTATCTACATGTTGCATATGATCATTTACATGAGATTATGACAAATCGACTTTTCTTTCTTTCAACAAGACAGAACAAGCATGTTTTGCTCCATTATGTTTTCAGTGTTGTTTTTTTTTTT